>CAIGRO010285495.1:0-11485 GCA_903798355.1 Fraxinus baroniana | reverse complement strand
AAAAAAAAAACCACCCAACGGCAACGTTTGGCAAACGTTGTGAAAGACTGTCTATTGCAACGTTTATCAAACATTGCCGTATCTCTACGACAACGTTTTTTAAACATTGCCGAAGACTTTCGGTAATGTTCAAAAAATGTTGTCGTATCTCTCTACTCTACAACAACACCTTGATTTGTAACACACGTCCAAACGTTGCCGTATGCTTACGACAATATTTTCTGAACGTTGTCGTATGCTGTTTTTGTTGTAGTGAATGCACATGGTATAGTAAATGTTCGTGTTTCCTTCATTTAAATACATGTATACATACATTATTTCTTTCAAATAAATGCAGATTGTATAAATATAAAAAAATTGTTGAGTTTATTAAGTTCTCATGTGGGCCTACATATGTAATTAATTGTTGTTGAATGATAATAAGGAAGATGACCAGCTGGCAAGCAAGGTGGCATCACAATCAGCAGCAACAAGAAGCAATGGTGGTCCAACATGCAATGAATAATCTAGAAGAGAAAATGATCTAGAAGGCTTCCATCA
Organism: Fraxinus baroniana; assembly: GCA_903798355.1. Taxonomy (NCBI): domain Eukaryota; kingdom Viridiplantae; phylum Streptophyta; class Magnoliopsida; order Lamiales; family Oleaceae; genus Fraxinus; species Fraxinus baroniana. The sequence goes on along the minus strand of CAIGRO010285495.1, from coordinate 10,945 downwards.
CATGGAGTTTGTTATTTTTGTAACCATATTTGATTCCTTGTAATTATTCTCCTTTTGCATTAGCTTTGTAAATTTTATATATACCGTGTATATTCATTCAAATAATATAGAAGAAAATATAAGATTTGTAATTAAGCATTTTCATAGTGGAAGTTTTTCATTCTTCTATCTTCTTTTGCATTTCATTTTATTATATGGTATCAGAGTCAAATCATAGCTGAGCAAAACATCGAAATTCAAAATAATTCATCAAATGCCAGTGCAAAACAAAACCCAGATACTAATCCTGAAAATGGATGTAATTTCAAAACTGTAGACCCAACACATCCAAGCAACCCCTATTTTATTGGAAGCAATGATGGTAGTGGAGGTGTCTTGGTTACTCACATACTGGAAGCAAACAATTATCATTTCTAGACCAGGTCTATAAAGCGATCCCTTTGAATTAAGAACAAGCTGGGATTCATAGACTGAACACTCTGCGAACCAACTAACTAGAATGATCCCCTAATGGAGCATTAGCCTAGATGCAATGATATTGTCATTACCTGGCTCTAGAACACCATGGCAGTAGACATCAGGTGCATCATTATGTATGCTGAGACTGCACATCAGCTATGGCTGGAGCTTGAACAGTATTTTGCACAGCATAATGTACCTAGGATCTATGAAGTGAAACATGCCGTCATGATGTTAGTTCAAAGCCAAGATAACGTAAGTGTTTATTTCTCCAAGTTTAAAACACTTCTGGACGAACTTCTGAATTATAAGTACATCCCTAATTGCACTTGTGGAGGTCTGAAAATGGTAGTTGAGAATCAACAACGAGATTGGGTAATGAAAGTTTTAATGGTATTGAATGAATCATACTAGGACATTAAGGCACAGATCCTACTAATGAAGCCCTTCCCTACTTTAAACGAGGTCTATGCTACCATCCAGCAGGAGGAGAAAAGAAGACAAATATCAGTAGAAGGATCTGTAAATGAACACCTATCTTTTGTGGCCAAGGAAAACAAGAGGGAAAGTGGAAAACAAAACTTCTCACTACATAAGAACATTCTCTTAAAAGGTGTTTTAAGGCCAATCCAAATAGGCCTATATGCTCTCATTGCCAAATGCCTGGTCACAAGATGATTAAGTGCTTCAAACTCTATAGATATCCATCAATCCCCAGATATGATGGAAAGAACAGATATAAATCAGCAGCAAACCATGCCACTGCTACTATGTCTCTAAGTCAAGAACAGAACAACAAAGCACAAGTGCCAATGACTCAAGAGACTCTCAACTCATGGCTATTCTGAAACCATCCCCAAATCAGGGTCAAAACATCGAACCAAATTTTGAGAATATTGTTCCCAAAATCTGTGGTATATCATATTGCCTGTCATTCATTACAACTAAGTATATTGACAAACATAATACTCCATTGATTTTGGATACTAGTGCAACAGATCATATGATTTGTTCACCATCACAGTTCTCTTCCACCAAATCACAAATTGACTGCTTGTTGCTCTCCCAAATGGGAACACAGTCCCTGTTATACAGTTTGGGGCAACCCAAATCACAAAAACTTTAACTCTTCATAATGTGCTGTGTGTCACCTCTTTTGATTTTAACTATCTGTTAGAAAACTAACTTTGGAATCATAATGCTGTATTATATTTCTTTCTGACTATTGTTACAGGACCTTTCGACTTGGACCACGACTGAAATGGGTGAATTGAAGTCAGGCCTTTACCATATGATGAAGACACAAGTATCTCCTATAGCCCTTTAGCAAAGTTTGAACCAACTAAAACAAACTCCTTCCATTGCAGCACATGTTATCAGCTCTCCCAGAGTTTTTGATGTCTGGTACTACAGATTAGGACATCCATCATTTTCTGTTTTTTCTTCCAACAAAAACATTCCCAAGTTAGATAGTTCAAAGCCATGTTATGTTTGTCCTTCAGCCAAGATGCATAAGCTACCTTTTTCTGTACAACATAGGTCAGAAGCATGATTTGATTTAATACACATTGATCTTTGGGGACCTTACAATAAAATGAGTTATGATGGAACTCGATATTTTCTCACAATAGTCGATGATTTCAGTAGGTGTACTTGGGCATATATGCTGAAATTGAAATGTGAAACGACTAAGGCACTACAAGCTTTTTATCTCATGATAGAAACACAATTCAAAACTAAAATAAAGGTGATTCGATCTGATAATTGGGAGGGAGTTTAACATGGAGGAATTTACCTTGAAAAGGGAATCATACACCAAAATTCATGTGTTGAGACCCATCAAGAGAATGCAATAGTTGAGAGGAAGCATCAACACATTTTAAACATTGCAAGGGTCCTGAGATTTTAAAGTGGAATTCCATTGAAATATTGGAACGACTGTGTTATGACTGCAGTATATCTTATCTATTAAACACCCTCAACTATTCTAAGTCATAAAAGCCCTTTTGAAATCCTATTCCAAAAGGAACCATCATACTCTCATCTCAAGGTTTTTTGCACCTCACCTTTGCCACCACCCTCACACAAAGCAGACATAAATTTGATTCCAGAGCCAAGAAGTATGTATTCCTTGGATATCCATTTGGGATTAAAGGATATAAACTTATTGATTTACAAATTGAAAATGTTTTTGTATTCAGAAATGTAGTTTCCTATGAAACTATCTTCCCTTTCAAAGATGCCAAATCTGCAGAACTCAATGATGTAAGATATCATGCTAATCAGTATCTCTCTCAAAATTCACTAATTCCTATTCCAAGCAATCATACATTCTTGGAACCTACACAGCCAAATGACCAGCATGTCTCAACTCCTAGTCATGAAGGTTACACTGAACACAATGATGCAATTCAAGCCCAAATTGAACAAATCATAGAACAAACAGACTTACAACCTATAGATATTGAGCCAATAACCCTCCATCTACCAAGAAAATCCACCAGAGTCAAAAGAGCTCTCCAATACTTACAGGAGTTCATATTTCAATAGGTGACTTCATTCACTCCATTGCAAGACTTAGCCAAGACAAAGGAGCCTATGAATCCAGGTAAACCTTATTCCCTTAGCAATAATGTGTCTTATAGAAGACTAACCATTCCCCATAAAGCCTTTGTCAGCTCCATAACATCTCAATCAAGCCAAAATATTACCAATAAGCTGTCAAACATCCTGAGTGGTGTGAACCAATGAGGACAGAGATTAAAGCACTTGAGTCAAATGACACATGGGTAATAGTTGATCTGCTATCTAATAAAGAGGCAATAGGGTGCAAGCGGGTATACAAAATCAAGTTTAAGGCAGACGAAAGCATTGAAAGGTACAAGTCCAGGTTGGTAGCAAAGGGTTATACACAGCAAGAGGGTTTGAATTACCATGAAACATTTTCCCATGTGGAAAAAGTGGTCACCATTTGAAGTTTACTAGCCCTTGCAGCCATAAAGGGGTAGTTTTTATATCAATTGGATGTGAATAATGCGTTCTTGCATGGTGATTTGAACGAGGATGTGTATATGCAATTAACCCATGGATATGGCACTAATGACAAATCAAAGCTGTGCAAACTTCATAAAAGTTTATACGGACTAAAGCAAGCTTTAAGGCAGTGGTATGCCAAGTTATCTACCTTCATCACTCAACATGGTTTCATCTAGTCGAAGGCAGATTATAGCTTATTTACTGAGGTCACAAAGAGTTATTTTACAGCAATCCTGGTATATGTTGATGATGTTATTCTAACAGAAAACTGTATGGATAGTATTAATGAGCTTAATGCTGCGCTTGATGCAAGATTTAAGATCAAAGACTAGGGAAAATTGAAGTACTTTAAGGGAATTGAAGTTGCAAGGACAGAACATGGGATACACATATGTCAAAGAAAGTATGCCCTCGACATTTTGGGAGATTCGGGTACCATAGGCTCAACACCTTCCAAGTTACCCCTTGATCAGAATATCAGATTGAGTAAGGATGAAGGTGATCTACTTACTAATCCCTCTATCTACTGGAGGTTAATAGGGCAACTCTTATACCTAACTATAACAAGGCCAGACCTATCATATTTAGTTCAGTTGCTAAGCCAATACATGGACTATTTTATTCTACCACTTCTGATCTACAACTGAAAGGGTATTTAGATTCATATTGGGTTGCCCATCTAGACACTAGGAGGTCTGTGATAGGCTACTGCGTGTTCATTGGTTCATCACTTGTATCATGGAAATTGAAGAAGCAAAATGTGGTCTCAAGAGTATAGGGCAATGGCACATGTGCACTGTGAAGTAACATGGATGAGGTATTTATTGGAGGACCTGCATATTGAACATAATCAGCCAGCTAAGTTGCATTGTGACAACAAGTCAGCCATATACATTGCCCACAAATCCCGTCTTTCACGAAAGAACAAAACATATAGATTGACGGTAACCTTGTGAGAGATAAAATTCAAAATGGAAGTATAACTACTGTGTATGTCCATACTGGATCCCAACTACCTGACATGTTAACAAAAGCCTTGAATTCTTCAAATCTTTACTCGCATATGATCAAGATAGGAGTGATTGATATCTACTCTCCATCTTGCCGGGGGGGGAGGTGGGGATGTTGAATGATAATGAGGAAGACAACCATCTGGCAAGTAAGGTGACATCACTGTCATCAGCAATAAGAAGCAATGGTGGTCCAGCGTGCAAGGAATAATCTAGAAGAGAAATTAAAGTGATCTAATAAAGAATTAAATTTTTGGGATTAGGGCATCTAAATAAAGTATGGACCGAATTTATATGTGTGGAGTCCGGATGCATTAGGGTTGCATTTGACGATGAGCTAAATATATATGAAAACTATAAATAGGGTTATGGTCCCCAATTCACATAAAATTCTCATTTTTTGTGTCATCCCAACAACACAAGAATACAAGAGAAAGTATATTGAAAAGGAATATTGAAAACTCACAATAAAAAACAAGGATCGAAAAAACATCAAGATCAAAAACTCAAAAATCAAAAGAGCCAACAATCAAGATTCAAGATCCGAAATCAAAATCCGGTATTAAAGAATCATTCCCAAAGAATTAAGATTTTGGTGATTTGACATGAAAGATTTTGACAGTAAAGTAATTAGTTTTCAGATTCTATAAAGTTTAAAGTTTTATAAAGTTTCAACAAGTGGTATCAGATCTAACTCCATTTAAATCATTAAGATTTAAGGAAAAATTTTACAGTTGAAATTTATATATTTAATTTTTGAATGCAAATTTTGGCCATAAATTTCAAATTTTAGATTTCAGATATTTTAATTTCTGAATTATTTTTTGGTTTTTTCGAAAAAAAAATGGACCAGTTTAATTATAGTTAATATTTGTATTGAAAACTTTAATGCATTTTGATTATTTTTTGGTTTTTTCGAAAAAAAATGGACCAGTTTAATTATAGTTAATATTTGTATTGAAAACTTTAATGCATTCTGAGATAAAATAAAGGTCTTTGTCCGTTGGTGGGACTTAATGTTTAGATCATTAAGAATTGATAATTATTATAATAGGACAAAAGTTAGAATAAGTGATTTGTATTAAAAATCTTACAGTGCTTTGCACCTGGTTTTATATTGTTTACAACATCCACTATTGCGATGCCTATTTTCAGTCACTGTGGTACCTCAGAACTGAATTTTTTTTTAAACAAAAGAAAGAAAACAAATAAAAATAAGAATAAAAGATAAGGATCAAAGGGCAATCAAAAATCAAATCTTAGTATTAAAGTTTATTTAAGATTAATTTTCTAAAATAGATTAGTTGAAGCAACATGTTATTAAAGTAATCTCTCTTGCCTAAATTAATTTATTTATAATACTTGGAATGTTTTATGTATGTAATTCATGTGAATATTCATCGGCCCAAAGAAAGATCAATATTTGGTCGAATTATTTGCACACCCGTGATAATAAATATGTAACAATTGTAAAGTTTTCCATTATGTGAACATTGAGTCGGTCCAAAGATAGACTCGATATTTAACCAAATTTATTGTCAATGTTGTGCCCGATTTCTTGTAATGGGGTTTACCAGTATTTAAATTTATTGATTGCTTAATATAGATTCTCATGTGAACATGTTAATTAAGTTTGAGTTCTCTATTTTTAATCCATCAACTTCTGTAATATCCGCCGATATCAATTTAGTTCCCGTGATTGAACCAAAGTTTAAGGGCTGGAAAGAGAACGTTTGTATGGTTCTTGGCAGCATGGAGAGAAACATTGCATTAAGGACTGAACAACCCACTATTCTTACATATAAGAGTTTCGCTAATAAAATGGAGTTCGAATTAGCGAGATCATTCAAATCGCGCGAGTCTTATGATCATAAAGCGTGAAATTTCAGTTACACTCAAGGGCACTTAGGTAACTACTGCCAAGGAGTTTCTTTAGGAAATTAAAAAAAAATGCTTTGCAAAGGACAATAAGGTTGAAACTAGCATACCCTTTGACGAACTTAGTTTCACTAAAGTATAAGAGTAAATAAACATAAGGGAGTAAATCATGGAAATGTCTCATCTTGCTTCGAAATCAAAAGCATTAAAGTTTGAGACGTCTAATGATTTTATCATGCATTTGGTTTCGATTTCCATTCTTGCACTTAAGGTCAGTTCCAATTGTCAAAAGGGGAAATTGACTCTTAATGAGATCATATCGTGTTGTGTACAAGAAGAAAGTCTAAAGCAAGAGAGAACTAAAAGTGTTCACTTGGCAAATACCTCTAAGGACAAGTTATAAGGAATAAGAAAGCTGCATCTGATTCAGTTCTATATAAACAGTAAATGTCTAAAGAGGATAAATTTGGCTATTACTTTTGTAAAAATCTAGAATACATAAAGAGAGACTGTACTAAATATAACGCTTGGCGTATAAAGAAAAATACACTTTTCACTTTAGTTTATTTTGAGGTTAATTTAGTGCAATACCTAGACACACTTGGTGGATGAATTTCGATATCACTACTCATATAAGTGTGTCTATGCGGGGTTGCATGAACTGCCAAAGCCAATTGATGCTGAAAGATTCATTTATGTGGGGGCGATGGCAAATTAGTCAAAGTTGAAGCTATATGGACCTTAGGTTATCATTAAAGACTAGTTATTATTTGAAATTAAAATGAACATTTGTGGCATAGACTTTTAGAGGAAATTTGGTTTCTATTTTTACATTGGACAACTTCAGTTACTCTTGTTAAATTGAAAATAGTCAGATTGATCTTTTTATTTGATTATGATAACCTATATCTGTTTAATATTGTTTCCTATTATGAAGAAACCTTGTATGTGAATGCACATGTCATTAAATATAAATTAACCAATGAGAATTGTGCTACATTATGGCACAAGCGATTAGGTAAGATCTCTCAAAAGAGAATGGAAAATCTTGTGTCAGAAGGAATTTTTGACTCCCTTAATTTTTCAAAGTTAACTATTTATGTTTATTACATTAAGGGACAACAAACAAACATAAGGATATTAGGTGCCAATAGGACTTTGAACGTCTTAGAACTAATTCATACGGATATCTGTTGGCCATTTAATATGGCTTCTTAGAATGGTAACAATAATTCATTATGCGAATTTTTCTCACTATGTCTACCTATATATCATCTACGAGAAATCCAAAATACTGGATATGTTCAAGGCATATAAGACTCATGTTGAAAAATAACTCTGTAAAAGAATTTAACAAGTCAGATATTACTATAGTGGTGAATATTATGAAAAATATGACTAATCAAGAGAACAATGTCTAGGGCCTTTCACTAAATTCTTGGAGGAATATGGAATCGCCCCACAATATATCAGAATCTCTCTAGGTGGAAGCACTGAAGACAGCAGCTTAAATTCTCAACAAAGTTTTAAGTAAAGCAATTGTTAAGGGGTTACAATTGTTTTTGTAAAAGATCTCACTATTAGGTCAATTTTTAAACCGGAAAATGTTCGATTCCTTGAGGATATTGAGTATGCGGATTTTGTCTTAGAGGAAGAATATGTATACATTTCTTTTGTTACAATTGACAATGATCAGGAATATGGATAAATTTTTGCTCTAGATCTTGTTCAAAAAATAATTTTGGATCAAGACAATATTACAAAATCACCTATGTCACCTATGCACGAGCAGGAGATTGTTCCAAAAAAACAAACTCAACAATCTTAAAAATAAATGTCATTAAGGAAATTCGCTATAAAACAGAGATGCAATTCTGGATGGCTTTATAGTCTTTATCCAAGAAAATAAGAATGACATGGATTCATGGAAGAAGAACTAATCAATCAACTTCCATCAAGCCATGCAAATGAATAATTCTAAAGAGTGGATTGATGTCATGCATAAAGAGATAAAGTTCATACTTTCATCGAGCCATGCAAAAGAATAATTCTAAAGAGTGGAGTGATGTCATGCATAAAGAGATAAAGTTCATAAATAATAATGACATTTGGGAACTCATCATGTTACCTAAAGGTGTGAAACCCATTTGTTGTAATTGGATATTTAAAACCAAGAGAATTCGAATAGTGATATGGAAAGATATGAGGCTCGTCTTGTTGCAAATATTTTTACTAAAAAGGAAGGCATTGATATTAAAGAGACTCTTTCTCCAATTTCTATGAATGACTCTTTTAGGACATTTATAGCATTTGTGACACATTTTGATCTTAAACTGCGTCATATGATTTAAAAATCAAAGAAATACATCTACGGGCTTAAGCTAGTTACCCATAATGGTATCAAAAATTTTATTAAATAATTATATCACTTGGTTTTGAGATGAATTCAGTTGATGCTGTGTATATCACGAGTTCAGTAGGAGTAAACATATTTTTTGGTATTGTACGTCGATGACATATTACTTGCCTGCAATGACACAAGCTTATTGAACGAAACCAAGAGATTTCTGTTATGGAATTTCGAAATAAAAAATCTTGGTGATGCCTCATTGTATTAAGGATATAGATACATAAGAATCGTTCTTGGTGTATTTTTGGATTATTACAAAATAGTTGTATCGATAAGGTTCTTAAGAGATTTATGATGTATGTATGTGTAAACCAAGTGATATCCCTATTACTAAGGGAGACAAATTTAGTTTCAATTAATGTCTCAAGGATAAACTTAAATAAATGAAAATACCGAAAATTTCTCGTGCTTCAGCAGTTGGGAATATGTATACTTAGGTTTGAACACATCCGAGTATAGCATTCGTTGTTGGAGTGTTGGGAAGATATTTAAGTAATTCTGGGATGGAAATTTGGAAAGTAGACATTAAGTTATTCAATATCTATAGAGAACTAAGAATTACATGGTCACATTCAGGAAAATCAAACCAATTGGAGATCATTGGATATTCTGATTCTGATCATAAAATATGACTGCAAAATATTGTCACTGGGCTGCATATTTTGAATGGAATTGAAAGACCATTTAAGTTAAGTTATTATGTGACAATAGTAGTCTTGTATTCCAACGGGAACATAACNCTAGGCTGTATATTATGGATGAATTTGAAATACCACTTTAGTTATTATGTGGCTATAATAGTCTAGTATTCTAACAAGAGGCTGACGATGTCAATGTTTATAAACATTAAGTTCTTAGTTGTCAAGGAAAGAATTCAGAGTGGTTAGATTTCTATAAAATATATTAGGACGAACTCTATAATCATAGATTCAGTTACTAAATGGCTACCATACAAGGTCTTTCATGAGCATAACACTCATATTGGTGTTACATCTTTTGATGATATGCCAAATTAGGAAAAACTTGTATTTAGATATTGTCTGTTTTAGACATATATTTTTATCCATGGATATTCAGTTTATATCAAAAATAAAGTATTCTGTTCCACTTTGATTAACGTTTATAGTAGATCTCATTAAAAAATAAGGTAGGAACAATTGAAAATAGGCATGTTTAAATCATATTACATGTAATTTCCATACACACATCCACACTTGATCTATGTCTTTGATTGTATTGATATATGTAACCATTAATGGGTTTAGTTACGATACCTGTAACGAAGACCGCTTTGATCCTATATTGATATAACCAATGGACGAGATTGTTCGAAGATGCTTTATGATAGCAAAATTTTTGACGTCATAAGGTTGTACACATTTATAAGGTAACATATGTGGCCGAATAGGAGACTGTTGGGTTTATTAATTTGTCATGTGGACATACATATGTAATTAATTGTGTATAAGATTATCTTAAAGTTGAGCTCAATTAAAGCGATATAATAAAGAATTAAATTGTTGGACTCAGGACATCTAAATAAAGTGTGGGCCAGATTATATATGTAGAGACTGGATCTATTAGGATTGTATTTGACGATGTGCCAAATACATATGGAAATTATAAATAGAATTATAGTCCCCAATTCATATGTAACTTCTCATTTTTTGTGTCATCTCATCAATACAAGAATACAAGAGAAAATATATTGAAGAGGAAGATCTAAAACCCACAATCAAGAATAACGATTAAAAAAAAAATCAAGATCAAGAACTCAAAAACTAAAAGAGCCAACAATCAAGATTTAAGATCCGGAATCAAAATTCGGTATTAAAGAATCATTCCCAAAGAATTAAAGTATGTTCTGCATTATTAATTTTCTTGGTGATTTGACATGAAAGATTTTGACAATAAAGTAATTAGGTTTTATAGTTTTATAAAGTTTAAAGTTTCTTAAATTCTCGTCACAAATTCGTAATCAACTAAATCCACAGGAATCTCTACATAGTCTTGTTTTAAATATTACAAAGTCCTAACAAATTTAAGCCACTAATAGAAAGTGAGGCAATAGAGATGGATATTTGGCGACGAACATCTTCCGTTGCTAATACCAACGAATTAACAACGAATCAGCAACGAATTATTACTTTTT
>CAIGRO010285487.1:0-35688 GCA_903798355.1 Fraxinus baroniana | reverse complement strand
AAAGCCTAGTCTTTGATCTTGTTTTGAAATCTCTTTCATGTTTGGCTCTTAAACTCTTGATCTTTCTTGACATTTGACTTTAATGATTGACTTCGATCTTGATCTTCTTCATGAGCCTGATTTATAATGTGTAGATTTTGATAATGCTTGATTGATTTTAACATTGAATTGTCATAACTCAAAATCAATTGTTAGAAACAATATTAATCTTGTTTGTTACGATCAAACCATTAAGGATGAAATCAACTATAGGTCAACACCAATTTGATTTCCAAAAGAGTTTGAATCGCGAAAGGAAACTAAAGATTCGTCTGTGGAAATCGTGCTCGTGCACTGGTAGAACCAAAATAGCTCTTGGGTTGGGAAAAATAAAGTGCCCCACGTTGGTAACATTTCAAATATATAAATTATGAAATCTCATTACAGTTATTATTTATTTCTTTTATGAAAAGTTCATTTTTGCCATCTATTCTTTACTTCATCATATCTTAGCACCATAATTTTTTTTAAAAAAAACTATCAACGCATTTTAAAAAATGTGTAAAAAAAAAAATCTTCTAATTTCTCTTCTATTTTTAAAATTATCAGTTTTTTTATTTTTATTTTTTTTAACTATATAAAATTCCCTCCATCGATTTTAAACATATTGAAAAAAAAAACATTTGTTTTCTTATTTTTGAAATTAATAATTTATTTCTTATTTATGTAACTAAGAAACAAATATTTCAATATATTTAATTATTTCAATAATATACAAATTTTCATTTTTTAATATATATATTTAATTTAATAGTCAGTTGAACAATTTGAACAATATTATCATTAGTTATTTTGTTAGTTATGATGAATGTAGATTGGACCTCTCATTTTTCAAATCCCCCACAAGGGCATACATATTATGTTTGGCAATAACATAATGAAGATAATGATATTTGTTTTCGTCACGAATTTCAAAGCATACTATCTTATTAACATCTATAACAGAACAAATTTTGTGGCCACATTTGAAAATCAACAAAATGATATGTTGACAAAATCTTAAAGCTAAAAAAATGGAGGAAAAAATAATTCAAGTGTTTGCATAATCATTAACTTTAGAATAAGACTTTGTCAAGTTTTATTGCTAAATTTTATCGGGCAATCGGAAATACCACTTTGTTGAAACCATTAGTTTGGAGATAATATATTTATTTGTTTATTATTGTTATGCAAATTGTTTGTTGCTTCGAAATGGGATCCACCTGTTCAGTCAGGTTGAGAGGGTAGCGCTCCTTGTGGGAGTTCGTGGGTAACTCCCTCGACGGAAATCGATTTGACCAGTCAGGTCACGGGGGTTGAGGAGGCAACGCCCCTTGTGGGAGTTCGAGGACAACGCCCCCAGCGAATAAAGTTTTATTGCTAAAGTTTTACTGGGTAATCAACATACCACCTTGTTGAGCAAACTTCAAATTTAACAGAAAACAATTAGTTTGGAGATAATATATTTTTTTTATATTTTTTTTGTTTTTATTATGCACATGATTTGCAGCTTTGAAACAGGAATCGATCTACTTAGTTAGGTTAGATCGCGAGGGTCGAAGGGGCAACACCCGGGATCAACCTGCCCTGTCAGATCGCAGGGTGGTAGTGTTCTAACATAACTTGTTCCTTTTAGAGTGAGCACTTGTATATGTCTTTTGTCATAGACACCATTTCCATTCGTCACTATTTTTTTTCGAGATTCAGGATTTTGCAACTGAGGATGATGCAATACATATACAACTGAAAAAATGTGAAAATTCCGTTAATAAACCACCAAGAAGGTATAGACATGTATTGAGAATTCACTCACCTAATCTAATGGCGTCTAAATACTCGTGAGGAAATATACAATTTTAAAGACTTGCTTTGTTCAAAAAATAATGTCAAGATATATGATAACATGTTTACAATTTTCCCTGCATCTCCTTTCCTTCTATTACACCTCATGATGCACTGCAACCTAGTGTCCCAAGTCCCCCATCTACACCAAGTCAGACAACCTAGAGCAAATAAAAGAGATTAGAGCTCTTGATATTCTAGCCACTTCACAGTGCGTGATTTTAGTAATTTTAGTTCTTGGCTCTCTTCGCCACTGTTAGTGAATTCCTCCTCTTCTTTTTTGTCCTCCTCATCATCCACTATAAACCCATATTTCTCATATTCATCATGCTCAGAAACACCACATAAAAAAATCAAAAAAATTCCAACTGAAAATTTGAATTATTAACAACACCAAACTATTTCAGATAGAAATTTCAATAACTGCTCGTTGATATTCCATTTCACAAGGCTGTTCGAATTAAAAAAAGAACAAATATCAAACACGAGAAATGATATCACCAAAATAATATGGAACATTACCCGATGTAAAAGGTAAATCTCAATTACAATATTTAGATAAGTGATGGGTTCCTACACATATGTTGCGCAAAGTACTTATAATTGGCTTAATTATTTAATTGAGGACTTCACAAAGCACGGAAGATAAAGTCAAAAGGACATATCAATCAATAAACACACAATGTAATGGGAAATCCATAAAGACAAAAGATCTCGGCTAATAACTATATATAATAGGAAATCCATAAAGAAAAAAGATCTCGGCTAATAACTTTACAAAAAGTTATATTTAATTATACGTAGACATAAACATAATAAACTATAGAAGCACGATATATATACGCATTTTCTTCTCATCCAAAAGAAATCAGTAAATAATATAGAAAAACAAGATACCTGCTGTACCACTCATTCCTACAACCCAAAAACTAACATATACTAGACTACGATAGAGAAGATCTGAAATTTAAAAATGATTACAAATGCAACTAAGCAATGTCATTGTTATGAATAATTATTAAATACAGTTAAAATACCATACATTTGTTCCTGGTATTTGCACACCAATGACTGCGCTATGCCCATGGCATACCATGGCACGATGTCCACGCACCATAGCACACCATATGCTTGGTGCTCGACACGGTGTCCGCGCACCATAGCACACCATGTGGATACCATGACATGGTGTCCGCATATGTCTAGTGCTCAGGCATTTGTTCCTGGTGTCATGGTATGCAAACACCAGACATTTGGTCCTGATGACTGCACAATAATGGATGTGCTGTGCAGACACCGTATCCGCCAAAAGCATAATTTTTCCCCCTACTTGCATCTAGCTCAAAACGACTGGAAATGGTGTACCATGGTGTCCACATATTGTGTAGACACCGTGCCGGGCACCAGGCATATGGTGTCCGCACATCAGGCATATGGTGTTGAATGGTGTCTGTACACCGTATCCAGTCACGTTGAGGTACATGCAAGTATGGGGGAAAAAATTTCTGCAGACGCCGTGTCATTGAGCTAAGATGCTTGGGCACCAAGCATATGGTGTCGTGTCTGCACACCGTGTCTAATCATGTTGAGCTACATGCAAGCACGGAGAAAAAATATTTCGCGGTAGACCGATGTTCGGACATTGGTGTGCAGACACCAGTAACAAATGCCTGGTGTCTGGAGCACTAGGCATATGGTGTCGGCATGGTGTGCGGACGCCATGTAAAAGTAAAATGCGAGCAAAAGAAAAAAAAAATTGTGCATATATTGCTGTATAGACACCAGGGACAAATGCATGAATGTTTGCACATCGGGAATAGGGCGTCCAGTGTGTAAATACCGTGTCATTGAGCTAAGATGCCCGTGTCCACATAGAGCGATACCGAGCTCCGAAGGTTTTTTTACCCAATAATATTTTCATTAAATTTTAACATGCATTTGACATTAAATTTTCCATAGCTACATAGTTAATTTAACTAATATGGTTTGAATTTTTATTTTTCAACATTTTTTAAGATGGGGAAGCAACACAAATGCAAAAGTAGCAGAAATGGAATGTTGTTACAGCAAAATTCATTTATATAAGACTTATAGAATAAAAGTTGATGAGAAATTCTCTAATATGTACTGCGGGAGCAAATCTTTTGGGTTTCTTTCGGTTATTTGTAGAGTGAATGGACGACAAATTGGAGCCGAAAACGAAATACTACAATGTGAAATTGATTGGAGTGAGGAGGGAGAGTTTACGATTTTACTTACTGGACTGAAATTAATTTTGGTTGCTCTCTTGTTTCTCCAAAATACAAATGATATATATGGAAGAAGATATTTTACAAAATATCAATTGCAATATCTTTACTTCTCCAGTACGAAAGATTCATGAAAAAATAAAATATTTATAAAATTTCAACTGCAATATCAATTAGTCAACAAAAATAGCTACTGTAGCAAAATCAGATGGAAAGAGGTTAAGTGTGAAAACTCGTATGATAAAAATGAACAGTGATCAGGGGATTGCATCTTTTAAGAGAAAGAGGGATTTGTCATTATTTTTGGAAAATAAAATTTCAAAGATAGCATACAAAACACGTTTTCAGTATTTTACAAAATTAAAAATTAAAAATGAAAAACTGAAAATAACTTGAAAAACACCCTTAGCCCCTATTTTTGTGCTTCGTTAGAAAATGTATCTCTCTCACTCTTATTCTCAACCATACATTCTCTAATAAAATAATATTATACAAAAATGAAAAAAAAAATCTATTTTTATTTTTTAACCGCACATTTTTCAATAAATCACTATTTTAAAATACATTTTTTCCCCCAAAATTCATTAAAAATCGAATCGGGACTAAATAACTTAATTTTAACTATTGACTTTTCATTCGATTAGATTAGCCTGTTTGTTTTGGATTAAAATCTAATTTTAATTTAAATTAAAGCCAAACAATCAATATTAACCACATTTTTATGGGTCTCACAACTTTTTAACCGCACATTTCAAATACTTCTATCATAATATACTGAAAATCTAATTTCAATCCCCCACCAAACTCTCATCATAGAATTAAAACACGAGCGGTAAATTATGATTCAAATTCAAGAAATTTCTATGGAGACGACACGAGGTTTTATCCACTTTCAAGAATTATAAAAATTATTAAAATTTTGAAAAGGACAATAAAGGCAAGTGTTGATTATTAATTACACAAATAACATAATTCCATGTTTTGGAATATGAAAATATCGAAGTCCTTCCCGCCAATTCATCGTACTCTGCTAAGTGCTGACGAAAAACTAATGAAATTGGTCCTTGTTTTGTCCGAGTAACCGAGTTGACTCGTAAATCATATGGACCCGTTACTATTTATTATTTTTCATTTCAACGGCCTTTTCTTTTTTCGTTTTCAACAATTCTTTTGTCTAGTCTTTAGTTTAAAATTCCAAATCATTTCTTAATTATTATTTTTTTTTCAATTTAAACAACGTGAAATTTAATATTTTCAACCGACTTCAAAACTTAATTGTTTTTTAAAATTTTAAAATTAGGGCCTTGTTAGATTCTCATTTTTTTTATCAAAATATATTTTTTCTCTCAATTCTTTTCAATCACATTTTTTAATAAAATAATATTATACGTAAATCTAAAATTTTTTCTTATTTTTAACCAAACATTCTCCATCAATCTACTATTTAAAAATGTATTTTTTTTTTCAATTTAATAGGGCTCGAATAAGTCCTAGGTAAATTTTTACCTTTATCAAATTTTTAGCGATTTATATGTGTGATTCTATTTATTAAGTAATTCTTATAGATATTTACACCATAATCTATATTCAAATATCTATACGTATATAAAAAAATAGCTACCTTTCACTACCAGATACCCAAGCTGTGTTTATAAATAGTAACAAAATTAATTGTTGTGCTATTAAATTATTATTAGTATTCTAAAATGTGTAATACGTGATGATGCTTAGAGAGCAAGCTTTGGTCGATGTGCGCCAAGACGAGGCTTAGAGGTAAAAAGGTGTAAAAAGACTTTTTCTTATTTTAAGATTTTAATCAATTTAAAAATATTTAATAATACATATAAAATTATAGTACCAAGTGCAGTTTTAAGAATTTAACAAAAAATTGTATTTTCGAACAATAAAAAAGATATATTATAATTGTGCTAATTGAAATATTTGGGGAGTTTTTAATTTTTATTATTTAGTAAAAGATAGGAAAATGATTAATAAACTTAATAAAATATAAATAACTATTTATATAATAATACAATGCACTGCAACCAAAACAAACGTATAATACAATGCAGTCAAAGCAAAGGCATTTCAGTCAAACCAAATGTAAAATGTCCTACAGCCAAAACAAAGGGATTCTTATTCCTTATCGAAAATTTACAACAAAGTCATAGGAAATGCCCTCTATAAATTAGTGGACCAATAAGTGGGTAAGCAACTTGGAATCTAATGTGTGTGAAAGAATGGTTCCCAAACAAGGGCTCAACTTTTACAATTCGATGGTTGATCTTGGTCATTCACAGCCTAGTTGTATCTATCGTCACTTATTTAATTTTTAGCTAGCGCCAGCATAAAATAAAACGTGTTTTAAAATTTACCATTAATGTTTATTACTGTATGAATAATGAATTGCACGTGTAAGTCTTTTGTCATGTATAATAATCATTATTCTAAATATCCCTTTGTTAGGCGGCGCCTAATGGCAGGAGATGTGGCAAAAACTTCACACTCGAACCTACATGCTAATTTAGCGGTCAACGAAAACGTTGACCATTTTAAAGCGCACCTAGGCGCATATCATCATCATCATTATTTTCTTTTAAACGCTACATAAAATTTTCAACTAAGAGAAAATTGAATTGAAAGACCCGGAAATTATTGATAATTATAAATTTTTCAACTTTTAAGCTAATAGATTAAAATTTCAAAAAAAATTGCTTACCCACTTATTGATCCACTAATTTATAGAGGGCATTTTCAATGATTTTGTTGTAAATTTTCGATATGGGATAAGAATCCCTTTGTTTTGGCTGTAGCCTGTAGGACATTATACATTTGGTTTGACTGAAATACCTTTGATTTGGCTGCAGTGTATTGTATATTTGTTTTGGCTATAGTACATTGTATTATTATATAAATAGTTATTTTTATTTTATTAAGTTAACTAATCATTTTCCTATCTTTTACTAAATAATAAAAATTAAAAACTCTCCAAATATTTCAATTAGCACAATTATAATATATCTTATTGTTCGAAAATACAATTTTTTGTTAAATTCTTAAAACTGCACTTGGTACTATAATTTATATATATTATTAAATATTTTTAAATTGATTAAAATCTTAAAATAATATTAAAATAAGGAAAAGTCTTTTTACACCTTAATACTTCTAAGCCTCGTCTAGGCGCACATCGACCAAAGCTTGCTCTCTGAGCATCATCACGCATTACACTTTTTAGAATACTGATAACAATTTAATAGCATACCAACCTCACACCTCGATTCAATTTGCACTATTACATAGAATTTTGGGATACAAAACCATGGATAAATACAAGCAATCTTTTCATATGCGCTCGTCCTGGTTCAATTAAGAGATCATATGGAGATTTGTGCCAAAAAAACATATGCGTAGAAGAACAAAAGGCCATGGACACACAATGAATCTTGAATTACTATTTCAGCATCTCCCACACCAAATCCACCCACTTTACGATTACTTGTCAATGTTTGATAAAATGGAATGGATTCACCTTCTGAAACAAAGATATTTTGGTATACGAAGGATAATATTTATCGCTCGATGTCCATCCAATGGATCCGCTATGGTTATTTCATACCCACTGTTCTTTTCGCATGGCATTATAAATTCTATTACTCTTGCGGAATTTAACTTCAAGCACCCAACTGGAAGGCTCGACTGCATCACCTCCCGTCAAATTTTGTATACCACCAAAAGCAAGATTTTTTTTTTCCTTTTTATTACAAATTATGCAATTCTAGAGTGCTTCCATTCATAAATGAAGTACAATATAAAAATTCAACATCAAATCCTACTCACAAATTTGCTTAGCCACTCGTTTGGTGAGGATTAAATCTTGATTTTTATTTAAGTCAAACTCAAAAATTAATTTTATTCATATATTTCATATGATCCATAATTTTTTAACAACACATTTCATCAATTTTTATCAAAATTTATTGAAAATTGATTTTAATACCAGTAAATATGGCTAGATATTACTATTATCTTTATACATTGGAATACAATTAGGATAAATTGTTTTTAGGAATAGGATAATCAACAAGCACAGCATGACTCGGAACTCATCCGAGTCAAAACGAGTTAAAAATAATTAAACCAATTATCGAGAGGGTTCCAAGTCCATCTTCCCCATTAAATTCTGAATACACGAAGCGTGTCCTGGTTAGGGTTATTTTGCCTCACATCATTCGGCAATCACTTGCCTACTCTCTCTTTCTCTCAAATTATTCTTCAATCGAGGTTTCCAATTAGTGTATCTTCAAAAGGTACCGTTCGATTTTTTTCCATTATTTTTATTTTTTATTTTTTATTTTTTTTTCACGTTTATGTATATGGCAACCGATGCTGTCCGTTAACAGATTCGTATCGGCACCGGAATCAATTTGGTAACCGGAATTTTGAATTTTCCCCAAATATGCATTTTCTTCGACTTATTATCTGATATTAAAAGATAACCGCAAAGTTTGCATTGTTTTTTTTTTTTGGTGGAATCACTTGCTGCTTAATTTCCGCTCTTTCATTACGTGATAGCGATCTGAGAAGGTCCTGAAACAGGTGCGATGAAGGAGATTACTTGTAACTGATATATCAAACACGTCCAAGGAAGATAAACCCTAGAAGCGCTGGATTTATTTTGGGGTAAATTTAATTGTTGAAATAATGGAGTCTATAGTGGTTGGATCGGAGAGGCGCCGGGGGAGAAAAAGGAAGATAAAGGACGTAGAGAATGTAACAGTGGATGTTGACGGTAAGAGGAAAATAGTGGAGACTAGGTCGAAAAGAATAGTCGGTAGATATGTAATGAAAGAATTTGAGGGCAGTGGGGTGTTTTTGGGAAAAGTCGCATCTTATGATTCTGGTTTGTACAGGATAGATTACGAGGATGGTGATTGTGAGGATTTAGAGATTGGTGAATTGAAGGTGCTTTTGGTTGAAGATAGCAAAATAATTGGTGAATGGTTGGAGAGGAAAAAGAAGTTGGATGAGCTATTGTTAAGTAAAGATGTACAGGCAAAGAATTCTAAATTTAAAAATACGCCAGCAAATGCTACTGTTGATAATAAGGTTGAAGCATTGTTGTTAAGTGAGCCCACAAATGGTGGGGTTGGTGCTATTGAAGTGGAGGAGGTCCAAGAAGAAGGCAATACTTATGCTGATGGTGATTCATCAAATGATTCATGTGAGGATGCTCAGGAGCAGGATGCTAGTCTGGAGGTGGAAGAACCAGTTGTTCCTCCACCAGAACTGCCTCTATCTTCTGGGCACATTGGAGTCCCAGAGGAGTATGTTTCTCACCTTTTCTCTGTATATAGTGTTCTGCGTTCGTTTAGTGTCCCACTGTTTCTGTATCCTTTTGGATTGGATGATTTTGTGGGGGCGCTCAATTGCTCTGTTGCAAACACTTTGTTGGACTCCGTTCATGTTGCTTTAATGTCTGCCTTGAAGCGCCATATTGAAAGGCTCTCATCTGAAGGTTCAGAGCTTGCATCAAAGTGCTTGAGGTACTTTCTTAGATCTGTTAGAATTCCTTTCCATTTTTTGGTAAATGTATGCACTTCAATTGCTGTTTTGGCTGTTAATGAAAGTTGACGTGTATCTTTGACGGAGCTATCCTTTTATTGTTTTTGCTTGCTTCTATCATACTTTAGAGTAAGGGGAAGAATGCAAAATCGTTCTCTCAATACATAACACACGAAGTAATTTGTATGAATTTTAGGTCTATGATAGTGTAGTTTGCATTGTTTCTCATAAATCCTTGGGTGTTGGACTGTCGCAATCGTTTGATCATTACAAGTTGTTCCTGTATGCTAAACAAAATCTTGAAATGACATTTTTATTTTCCACATTACATGAAGTATTCTCCTGCTCATTATGCCCTCACTTGAAAGTGTTCCGTTGAGGAGCACTTACTGTATACTCATGTTCTTTCTTGTCCGAGTCATTTTGCGAGATTGCTCATACATTTTTCTTGACCTTTCTGCTCTCAGGTGCATAGATTGGAGTTTGCTTGATTCATTGACTTGGCCAGTTTACTTGGTCCACTATTTAATGGTTATGGGGTATACAGATGGACCTGACTGGAAAGGATTTTATGCACATACCCTGGAGAGAGATTATTATACTTTATCTGTTGGGAGGAAGCTATTGATTTTGCAAATTTTGTGTGATGATATTCTGGATTCTGAAGAGCTAAGAGTAGAAATTGACATGCGTGAAGAATTAGAAGTGGGAATTGACACTGATACAGGGACAATGGTTGCCCCTGCAGGTGGACCGAGAAGAGTTCATCCGAGATATTCTAAAACTTCTGCCTGCAAGGACAAAGATGCAACACAAATCATTGCAGAGTGTCAAGAGATAAAGCCGTCTCTTAATTCTCATTCTTTGGGGTCTGAAATAAGTGGACCAGTTGAAAGCTCTGTTGTTGACCAGGATGGTAATGGGGATGAATGCCGTCTCTGTGGTATGGATGGATTACTGCTTTGTTGTGATGGTTGCCCGTCGTCTTACCATTCAAGATGTTTGGGACTCTGCAAAATGTATATGCCTGAAGGACCATGGTTTTGTCCTGAGTGTAAAATAAATGCTACAGGACTTAAAACTTTGAGAGGTACAGCTCTAAGGGCAGGAGAAAATTTCGGTGTCGACTGTTATGAACAAGTCTTTGTGGGTACTTGTGACCATTTACTCGTGTATGTTTCTAATGCCTTATCTTATATTCTTTCTCCTCTGTCTACCTTCAGAATCTTTATTTAAGAACTAAGATAATTGAGATGATAAATGTGTTGCCCCCTTAATTAACATCAAAGTTTCTTTCTTTCTTTCATTCTGTAACATTAAGTTGCTGCTCATCTTTGATAATGTTAGTTTGATTTTTGTTACCAAATGAAATTGCAGGTTGAAGGCCTCGATTAACTCAGAAGTTTGTCTCAAATACTATCATAGATATGACATTCCTAGAGTTCTCCAAGCCCTTCATTTGAAGGTGGAGCATGTTACCATGTATTCAAATATATGCCAGGGGATTTTGCAGTATTGGGAAATGCCAGAGGTCATTTTACCTCGAAATAGAACATTTGAAACTGATATTCAGTTAGCAAACCATAAAGAAAGTAGTGTGCGCGCTACCCACTTGGCTACCTCGGTGGACAAGCTAGTCCCTGAGAGTTTTGAAGTTGAGAACACTGGTAGCTGTGAAACTATCAGTTCAGGGAACTTGGCTGTTTCATCTCTTAAGATCTCTTTTCAGGATCCCATGCTGAGTGGGAACTTTAAGGATACAGAGTTTCCACCTGATCAGCAGGGGAACAGTGCGACCACAAGAAAACAGTCCAATTCTCTACTGAAACCCAGAATGACTGAACCAGCTATATTTACTGGTTCGGTTGGCCCGGCAGCAGATTGTTTTGAGTTAAGCCAACAAAGCACGTCAAGTATATCAGAAGTTGTTTCACACAGCATTATTAACTGCCGGGAGCCTGTCGGTGGTACCCTTATCCACTCTAAAGTGTCTCTTCCTTGCGAAAAACTTAAAGACGGAGTTGATACAGAATCTTGTAGAAGTTCATTAGAGAGCTTCTTATACACGGGCTCATCCTTCAAGATGCAAGGATACATTAATTATTATTTGCATGGAGAATTTGCTGCATCCGCAGCTGCAAATTTGGCTGTCCTTTCATCCGAAGAAAGTCAGGTCCCCGAGTCTCGCTCTTTAGATAACCACAAAAGAGTTATGTCTGCCAGTGTTTCTCTTCAGGTAAAAGCATTCTCATCAGCAGCTATGCGGTTCTTCTGGCCAATTACAGAGAAGAAGCTTCTAGAAGTCCCAAGGGAAAGGTGTAGCTGGTGCTTTTGTTGTAAGGCTCAGGTGGCCAGCAAGAGAGGATGTTTGTTAAATGCAGCTGCTTCAAATGCAACCAAAGGGGCTTTGAAATCCCTTACTGGACTGCGTTCTGTAAAGAATGGGGAAGGGAGTCTTCCTGGCATTTCAGCATATGTTTTGTTCATGGAGGAGAGTTTAGGCGGTCTAGTAGTTGGTCCCTTCCTTAATGACACTTTCAGGAAGCGATGGCATAAACAGATTGAACAAGCTACCAATTACAATGCTGTAAAGATCCTTATGCTTGAAGTAAGCTTCTTGCTATAGCAGTTTTATATGCTCTGTGTTTACACAATCTGATGTGATCAGCCTGTCAAGTCTTATAGGCACTATATGTGAATGCACCAATGGGTTGATGATGTGAACAGTACTTGACTGTCCAAAGTTCACGTTTATATGTTCTGTGTATGCGACATGCATGTTTTATCTTTTCTTGCTCCCCGTGGACGATGGACCTGGGTTGCGGGAAAATTTGTATTTTATAAATTTTAATCTTGATCTTTCACGTGGTTGAGATTTCCCTCTTGGTCATTTACCCAATCACTGATAGTAAAAACAGCCAATGTTTGTTTATAATACTCTTTATGTTTGTTGGACTTTATATACTTTCAGTTGCATGATGGTGTTTCTGTTGCAGCTTGAGGAGAACATACGGACCATTGCTCTTTCTGGAGATTGGGTGAAGCTTGTTGATGATTGTTCAACTGAATCTTCTGCATCTCAGAGTGCAGCCAGTGCTACTGGATCTACTCAGAAGCGTAGACCAGGGAGGCGTGGCAGGAAGCCATCTGCTACGGCTGAAGTTGCTATTGATAGTCAGGACTTGTTGAGCGACTTCACTTGGTGGCGAGGAGGAACCCTATCAAAGCGAATATTCCAGAGAGGGATTCTCCCATGTTCAATGGTAAAAAAAGCAGCCCGGCAAGGTAATATAGACACTCCCAGCTTTTCTTGTTCTGTAGAAAAAACTCAATACATAATACCTTTGTTTTGTGATGTTTGCAATATACTGTTCTATAGAAGTACCATTTTGATAGATCTAAAAGTAGTTTACTGACATGTTGGCATACAGGTGGTTCCAAAAAGATACCTGGTATTCATTATGTCGAAGGATATGAGACTCCAAAAAGAAGCAGGCAGCTTGTCTGGCGGTCAGCAGTTGAGATGTGTAGAAATGCAGCACAGCTTGCACTTCAGGTGCATCATCATCATTCAATTTTAGTATCCTGACTTTATGTCTGTGCTGTTCTTTTACTATATTCTGGCAGCATTCACTCTTGGTGAAATTTAATGATACTTTTCCTAATACATACAATTGGCTTTTGCATCAGGTCAGATACCTTGATTTTCATGTGAGATGGAGTGATCTTGTTCGTCCCGAACAGATTCCCTTTGATGGAAAAGGTCCAGAAACTGAAGCTTCTGCTTTTAGAAATGCTTTTATATGTGGTAAGAAAAACATGGAACACGAAATTAGATACTGTGTTGCTTTTGGGAGTCAGAAGCATCTGCCTTCTCGGGTGATGAAAAGTATAACAGAAATAGAGCAAAGCCATGATGGAAAGGAAAGATATTGGTTTTCTGAGACACAGATTCCATTATATCTAATTAAAGAATATGAAGAAAGTGTGGAGAAGGACAAGCCTGTGGACGTGTTGTCCAAGTTGCAGAAGAAACAGTTAATGAGTTCCCGCAAAAATATATTCTCTTATCTGTTATGGAGGCGAGATAATATGGACAATTTTTACTGTTCTTCATGTCATCAGAATGTCTTGTTTAGGTATTTTGTTTCACCTGTCTTTCCCTTTACTGTTTCTGCCCTTGCACCACTTTTCTTTCATTAATATTTCTCAATTTTTGTGATGTTCAGGAATGCTGTAAAGTGCAGTGCATGCCAAGGTATTGCAATACCATCTTTTATTGAATTGTTATTAGTTCTGTAACAGTTTGAAATTTGCATTTCGTCCAATATACTTGAACCAATTTGAGGAGCATAGTGAAAACTACTGAATTTCCAAATATCTCCCTTTTAAATGAATGCCGAGGAACTAAATGTGAGTACCAGAAAAAAGTGAAATGTGTAATACACTGGGTGAAAAATAGGATTAGATGTTTACCATACGGAAATCATCTCTCGTTTATATCTCCAAATGTGGATTATAATCTTGTTCCATCACAACCATTTTTGCTTTATAATCTTTTCTATTAGTAAATTACACTTTTATTCTCCATTACATCTGTTTTTCTTATATAGTTAGTGTTATATTACTGTTCTCAAAGTGTTCTTAATGGTGCATGTTGTATCCATGGAGTCATTCCATCGTTTCAGCTATTGTGTTCAATTTCATCCTTGCATCAAATGTTAGTATTGGTAGTTAATGTGAATTGGAGGCAGGGTGTTAGAAATTCAGAATAGAGGTCATTGGGTGTCTTTCCTCATTGTTTCTCTGTGAGTAAATTAAAACTTTATTCTATAGCACCATTTAGTGGCGCAAACATAACCAATGGAGAAGATGCAGCATCCGTATCTCTAATCTACTGTTGGGCATTTTTTATATATACTCGTGGGAAGAAGTAGCATATATCTCTAGGATTCACAAATAAATTTTGTGTTACAAGCTCAACATTACAAAGAACTTGTTTACTTACACATAATGGCATTATATACAACTCGCGTGTCTTGAAAAAGATGTTCTCTTTGAACTTATCTGTCCCCCTGCTGAATGGTTGAAAGGTTGCCAACAATTGATTTGCAGAGTTCCTCTGTTTGTGATGTGTGTTCTCAAGTACTTATCAATTTTGTTCTCTTGGACAAACCTATTTTCCTTCCCTTTATCACACACCAGTCCCTTCTCCCCTCCAAAAGGTAAGTACGGAACTGTAATTTTTGGTTCCACAGTAATGTAATTGTAATTAGTGAGCTTTCTGTTGCTGTGCATCTTTGAAATTGTATGGAGTCTTGAAATTAATATTTAAGAGATGGGGAACCAGGGGCAGTGAAGTCTGGACGAAAATCGGTAAGAGTATATCGTGCTCTATTTTCTCACAAAAACCATGTGGTATGTGTGCCTCTCATTTGATGATTAATCATCTATTGAAATAATATTTTGCTTAAAGATCTTGGATAAAGCTAATTGTCATTTAGTTATTACATGTCAGTGATACACCGTTCCTTTGGTATATGTAAGAGGGTTAATAACGTCTGAAGTCGCTTCTTATAATAGTTTGTCAGATGTATGGAAGATTATATTCAGTTTTTACTCAAGTTTTAGAAAGAAAGCCTACATCTACCATTAATGATCCCCTTTTGTGAAATGGTTGGGATCATATTAACAATTGGGGGAATTCTTTTACGTTCTCTTTTTGAAAATTTTAGTGGCAGTGTTGAGTGCCCTTTTGCTTATGACAGTACTATCAAATTATTCATCAGTTATCAATAAAATTTTATTGAGCAGGTCTCTGTCACCAGCAATGTGTTACCAGTTCAACAATTCACGTGAACGAGGAAGTTGAGTTTTTGATAAATTGCAAGCAATGCTACCAGACTCGGGCTTTAACTCGAACTGAAACCTGTAATGCGTCCCCCAGAAGTCCTTTACTCCTTCAAGGACGAGACATTCTGAACACAGCTACTGCTAATAAACATGGAAAGCAAGCAGTCTATAATGGGTTATCAGCATCAATTGGAACTGTGCAGCGTGTTCCTGAGGTGAAATCAATTGATTCTTCTGTATCTGTAAACAAAGGAAAAAAATTATCCTGGGGCCTGATATGGAGGAAGAAGAACTGTGAAGACAATGGAATTGATTTCAGATTGAAGAACATTCTTCTGAAAGGCAATCCACATATGGACTTGGCAAGACCTGATTGCCGTCTTTGTAATCAGCCGTATAATTCTGATCTAATGTACATCCGCTGCGACACATGCCAACGTAAGATTATTTTAATGAATTTTATACGTGATCTTCATTCATTAGTTTATTATTATTTTTATTGTTGTGGCTATGCAAGTAACCTTTGTGTTGGCATTGTGGCTATTAATAGATTGGTTTCATGCTGATTCTGTTGAATTGGATGAGTCCAAGATTTTTGAGGTGGTTGGATTCAAATGCTGCAAGTGCCGTAGGCTCAGATCGCCCGTATGCCCGTACTTACCTCCAGAAAAGAAGGCGGCATTGGAGAAGAAGATGATGAAGAAGGTTCCAAAGCAGGAAATGTCGAGAATGGACTCTGATTCCAGTGTAATCCCTGCACAAGCTAGAGAGGAAGCCGTGCATGTGCCATTAGATGATCCTCTCCTCGTTTCTCTTTCTGGAGTTGAGCAACTTACTGAGGACAAGTCGAAAATGGATCGTGGATGGATTAATGCTACTGTATCTGAGCCTGGACCTCGGAAACTGCCAGTCAGAAGGCATATCAAGCAGGAAAAGGATGCTAATTGTTCTTTGCCAACTGATAGCTTTACTTCTCCTCTAGAAGTAAATGTCTTCAACTCAACTGAAAAGTTGCCTGTTCGGAGACACATAGCACGGGAAAACAATGTAAATTGTTCTTCGGCAACCTATTCTTTTCAGGTTCAACCATCAACTCCTTTTGAGGCAAATACCGTGAGCTCTGTGGAAGATTCATTTTCCCCTCTTGTTGAATGGGATGTTTCCAATGGGGGATTTGACGATGCTATAACACTGGATTATGATTGTCTAGGTTTTGATGATACGGAGTTTGAACCTCAGACCTATTTCTCTTTTAATGAATTGCTCGACTCTGAAGATGCTGGTGTTTCAAATGGTGCTGAATTACCCGAAATCCCAATAGAAAACTGGGAAAATTCATCTGCATTCCCACAGAATGAAGTTCTCGAGATATCTTATGATGACGAAGAACCTATGATATCTGTTGAAACTGATCTTCGTATTCCTTGTAAGATTTGTTCCCACAGCGAACCTTTCCCAGACCTTTCTTGTCAAATATGTGGTGTATGCATTCATAGCCATTGTTCTCCATGGGACAAGCAGTTGCCTCAGGAGGACGGCTGGAGGTGTGGCAATTGTCGGGAGTGGAGATAGATGTCTTTTGGGGTTTTTGATATTTGGAGAGGTGGGCTCTATTGTTTGAGTTGGGGAATGGATGGACAACATTATTTGTTGACTGAGGAGATGAGCAATTACAAAGCAAATTAGAATATGCTAGTTGTTTGTGATGTTTGCTTGAGATGGTATGGAAATTGGAGTGGCAACGTGGTAAATGCCTATTGCTGTGCTCAATTTACTTCGTAGTTAACAGGACTTGTTTGTTCTTGTTTTGGTAAGTTTGTGCGCTACAAACGGTAGGAGGATATGCTTCTTTGTCAGGTTTAATTGATGATAGAAGTGAATAGCTGAGCTTATTATTTCCCTTTTGAGTTGTGGGGAAAATAGTGACTTTTTTTATAAGACTGAAATTCTTCTGATCTTGAAGGATAGGCTAGGGTTTTTGGTGCTTATCTTATTCTTTTGCTTGTACAAAACATTGGGAACAAGTATTTTGAGATCTGTCAAGTCATTGTTGTACCCCTTTGATTCTCTTTCAGAGTTGTGGGAAACACATCATTGGTTCGTTGGTCTTTAATCCAAGTCACCGAAATTCGTTTTGCTTTAAGCTAGTCATTGAACTTGAATATTTGTTACGGTTTGATAATTCTATCCATGTTTGTCAGTTGACTAATGGAAAATTTGTTGGGGAGCGTAGTGTAGTTGAGTATAGACTGTCATCTCACATTTTCTGTTAGTCAGATGAACGGTAGGGACGGTGTGGCCAACTCAGAACAAAATTTAAGTTGAGTGACCAATTTAAAGTGAAATGAAATTTTATTAAATTTTAGCCACTACCATTGTATTTAATTTCCTTCGTTTCACGAAGTAATTGGGGGATCTAAGAATGCTTTACATTCTCTTTTTGAGAAGTTCAGTCTCGGTGTAGAGAATCTTTTTAGGACATCATATCTGTGAGTGTGATTAATGGTTTACTAGGGTGGACATGATTCAACTCCATCTCGATTTTTTTTTTCAATTGTATAAATGTTTTGAGTCTATAGAAAGGATAAAATTGAATAGAATCGGATTGAACGTAATTGGTTCAGGACTTGGGTTATGGGTCATATCCAGCACCCGTTTGGCACCCATTTTCTTTTTTCTCATTCTCATTTTTTTCTCTCTTTCTTCATTTCAACCACACATTTAAAAAAAAATAAAAATATTACACATAAACCTAAAAATTTTCCTTACTTTTTAACCATACATTTTTCCATCAATCACTATTGAAAAACACATTTTTCTACTAAAATGTGTATCAAACACCCCCCTAGTATAGTATTCACAGGCCATGAGTTGGACTAGAATTTTATTACTTTGATAACCATTATTTGAATTTTTTTCTATATGCTCATTTTTAACTACACATATTCACACAATAAAATATTCTGCACGTAAATTCAAAATTTTTTCTTACTTTTTAAACAAACATTCTCATAAAAAATACTATTCAAAACGTTTTTGAAAAAAAGTGACCATCAAACAAGGGCTTAATAAATGTTTTTATGCTTATCTTGAAAAAATAAAAAGAAAATAATTAATTACATGTTAATAAATAGAGGAAATTGTGGTGGAATTTGTTTTTATAGATTTGAGTAGAAAAATGTCTGATATAAACATACTTTATTTATTTTTTTGACAATGTACGTAGTACCCTAATGCAACTAGCGAGCACAACTCTTGCTAAAAATGTATTCAAATGATTGAGAAGTCCTAAACGTCATTTCTCTTGTCATTCGAAAACGAAAAAATCGATCAAACGGAAATCCACTCTTCATGGTGCCTAGCCATAGCATCAACGTCTCATTCGTCAATCGCTTGTTTCACCATTGTTCATATCCACTTCTGTCGAGGATGGTACATTTGGGGTTTCGAGGTTGTCTCAACAATGTTCGCTGCACTTCGTTGTCCATATGGTGGAGAGCTCGATTCGATGTAGTCGAGATGTACTCATTGGCAGGAGAGGGGTTGGGGGGACGTTGAAAATTTTGCTTCTTGCTTAACGAAAATGACATAATTCGCCACATACTACTTATGTTAGGGGTGAACAAAATTTGATTTGGACGATTTGTACCATATTTCAACTAAAATCATTTCATACGATTTGAATATTTTCCAAACCAAATCAAACTTTTTATTTTTCAAATCAAATCAAACCAAACCAAACCATTATTTGTTGTTTGGTTCGGTTTTAGTCTGCGCATTTACCTATCAACATTATAGTAATATATTTAAAACAAGTTAAACATATAAGTTTAAATGAGAACTTACATTTATATTGTCTGGAATTCGAAATACAAACAAAAGACTAAAAAATAGTAGTAAGTTAGCATCTGGCAACATGCCAATGACTTTCTCCACTCAAACTTTTACAAACAACAATATCAGAATAAGAACATGAGTATAAAAATTGCGTTCTAATCTCTCATTTGATAATGATTGGATCAATATCCCATTTTGTAACACATGATTTGACTTTTGTATAATATGAAATAATATAAAAATAATCATTAGTCTTTATTACTAATATGGACGAGCAATTAAAAACCAATATGTATAGAAATATCAAAATTGATAATAGAAAATAATTGTCATCTTTTACAACTTTCTTCGAGTCATCCAATATCTCTACTTCATTCAAATATTGACGAAGCATTACAGGTTCATTGCTACTATGCAACCAATTCTTCGTATATATCAAGGCCTCAACTATTTTTGCATCCAATGAACTCCTAAAGGAATCAAGAATCCTACCACTCGTGAAAAATGCCGACTCCAAAACAACAGTGGATACTTGAATTACCAATACATCTTTGACAATTTGGGAGGCAATTTTGTACTTGTGTGTATTCAATTTCCATCATGATAATATATCAAAATTGGGATTGCAAATCTTCTCAACGGTCAAACAAATAATCACCAAATCATTTTTCTCATATTGCATGTTTTGGGTTTTGCATAAGTCTAGCTTTAAAAGTAGAAGGAATGTGTTTAGGAAGACTTAAAGCAGGTTGTGAAGGACTTGAGCTACTACTTTTAGTAGTCTCCTTTGATGAAGTTGTTGATGGAGTGACTGTAGTCGCTATTTCTTGATAGCATGCATACAACTTGTGGAGTGTCTTTTAACAACGTTTTTGCAATTTCTACATTGTAAATAAGTTCAAACTCGACTTTAGGAAGTTCTAACTTGCATCTTGGGTCAAGAATCATTGCAATACAGGTAAGTGATAACTAGCCAAGGAGAAGAACGAACATATAGTTTTTTCCAGCAAATAATTGTTTGGTTACCAAACAAGTGTTCTGAACATAGAAAGTAAAAAGTAGTATGTTTTAATAGCTGAAATGTTTATACTTTTAACAGCAAATTATCAGAAAGCTCCGCCATCTAACCTATGTCTGTATCAATAACATGGACATTTTGCAGATGGTGTTTCAATGCAGAAATTGATAAAGGTGGAAAAATTAACCCAAAACATGAAACCTGCTGAATCTCTAACAAAATTGAAGTTTAGAATATTAACTTTAAGTGCATGCCAATAATGGATTTGAGGAAACAATTCCCCACTTTAAACCTCAACCCTAGAAGAAGGTTACATGGAAACCAAATAAACGAAGCAGCTCAAGTTCAAGTGGGAAACATAGTATTTATAACTGATGCTTAGATTACATAGGCAAAGTATTCAGTAGACCACTAGACCATAGATTTAGACTCTTTTTTTTTTTTTTGTCAGATTACATAAAAACCACACCTATTTTTTTTTCAGACTAAACTATGTATTTATACTAGGAAAAAAAAAGATTTCTAAAACCTTAATCGGTCCTCTAATTCACAATTTCAGAAAGGAGTCGTACTTATATATATATTGACAAGTGTATTTTCTACATTTATTCAATGTCTTAACCAATGAGATTTTGTAGTTCTTTTGATGAAATATTACCCAATTTGTTATGTATTTTGTTAATAGGTAAAACTTATGATTTGATGAAGAATTGGAGAAAACAAACTAGAAATAGAGAATAATTAAATTTATGGGGACTAAATTGCAACATTCTAGTAGTTGAGCCGGGACACAAACTGAAGAGCGAAGATTCTACAAGCTCAATTGGAGGCAACTGGAAGCTAAAGAGACGAAACCACAATTGAAAATGATAAAAAATGTAGTGAAAAGTTTAGAGACTAAATTGCAAAAACTGATACTTGAAGTAAACCATGTGGCCGCAAGGTTCACCTTGGGTGCCTTGCGGTCACACTTGAGTCTCCAGAGCCAATAGGTCCCAAACCTGGCCAACCCATGCGACCGCGAGACAGAGTACCATGCCTATGGCTTATTTCTGGGGGCGAAAATTTTAGTCTCATTTTAACATAACTCTACATGGATACAATCTTGGGGCATCTTATATATTTCAAATCATGGCCAGAATGTCCCCAACCTCCATTCTATCCAATTTTCATCATATTCTACATAATTTGAAAGTGAAGAACAAGTCTAGGGAGGAAATCAAGACAAATTACACAAGGAGAACGAAAATTCATAACCCATTTTCATGACTCGAGTTAAGAACATGGATTTCTCCTATTTCTTTCTTCTTTTCCAGTGATGTCAATTCAATTTCTCTTTTGTAATTCAATTATAAATATGCCAAGATAAGTTCTCTTTTGTATTGGATGAATGATGAACCTAGTCCTTCTTGTATCGGGTATTGTTGGGACGATTCTCAACTCCAAGAGTAAAAAATTTGGGTGCCAGACTCGAGTATGGGTTTGGATTCTCCTAGCTAACTTGGAGTTCAGAAGAAAGCTCTTCTCCATCTATAATCCCAAAAAGGTTTATGTTGTGTGGAAGTTTCTCAAATTTGATTTTTTTTTTTATTTTAATAAAATATTAACTTCATTGTTGCTCTTTTTTTTGTGCTTTCTTCAGGTTACCGAGGAATTAGATGATAGTAGTGCCTCAAGATGATTACGGGTTGTATGCCATTGATATTTTGGATCGTTCCCCTGTAAGCTTTCTACACCCATAATTGGTTCTATTCTGTGTGACCTCTGGCATTTGCATGAATTAGTCTGCTGTCTTACTTGATTTCCTTATTTAACTTCTGACTGTGATTTGTTCTTGCGAAAAAATGGTTGTTTAAATTTTACTTGTGATGGAGAATGGACGTCTTTTGCTGAGGAAAACGTGTATGATATATATATATATCCGTTAAGAACGGAGACACGCTTCATGCCACACGGAGAGACACACCCGTGTCTCCATCTCTCAGTTAAGCAGCACAGAGACACTGTGCCACACGAAGACTCTCTTTTTTATTTTTTTATTTTTTTTTAACAGCGAGGTACATTTTCGCCTAAAATTGTCGAGAAAGGAAATAAGATGGGCAAATTGAATTCGAAATTTCAGCGAATATATAATTTGTTTGGGTTTCATGTTTTTGTTTTAAATAAAATATATATAAGTTGTTTGAGTTTGATAACTTTAAAATGCCAATAGCTAACAAGGAAGAAAATGCAAAAAATAAAAATAAAAATAAAAATAAAATACTATCTCCGTGCGCGCACACGGACAGTCTCCATGCTGCATGAAGATGGTTTATATATATAGGCATTTTAAAGTTATCAAACTCAAATTATATGAATGTTGCTATGATTTTAAATTTTCTTGACATTTTGTTTGAAGCATGTGCTTATATCTAATTGATAAAGTTTGGGATTCTTTAGCTTTTGGTCTTTATAGTAATTTTTTTTTTTGTTTTTTGTAATGTTGGTTACAATCATTTGTTGAGCATGGAGTTCATATGTGCACTTTTGAGAATCTGAAAATTAAGATTGCAAATGATGCGGTTCAGGGATGAGGAACATTTCGCATATTTTAAATTATTGTATTTGTAGAGGGAGTGCTTGTCCCAGATATTAGGATTACAAGAGGTTCAGGGAGATTGCGGACAGATGCGGTGTTTTTTGCTTTGCGACATGGCTCACATTAGTGGGCTTGTTGCTGCTCAGGCATTCAAGATTTTTGATGGATTTGATTAGTTTGCTTTTTATTGTTGTTGACCTGCAAATTATTATTAAATTGTCTAATTGTCTTTGAAATGTTATATCAGAATCTATGCATTTGGATCTTAATATATTCCAAGCTGTTGAAATACATATTGACATGTAAGGAAATTTATAGTTGTTTTGTTATGTTTTGAAAGATTATTATGTTCTTGAAATTATGTTCTGTCCAATTTCTCAAGACATTGAGTAACAATCGAATTCTGGCTAACTCCGTTTCTCTAATGGTTTCTCTATGATTTGTTGTATTACTTTTCGTCATTAATATTGATGTCGGAATTTGCACATCTAATATGGTAGCGTTTTCTTTAAGCTATATTTTGTGTTCTGTGATTAATTTTGCGCAATCTTCCCACTTAATGGTACTAAACTAAAGTTACTAGCAAAGTTTAATTGCCGTCTGTTGAGGTGGGGTAAATCATATTTTAATAAGTATACCATCATCTTCGCATTG
This sequence comes from Fraxinus baroniana, assembly GCA_903798355.1. Classification (NCBI taxonomy): domain Eukaryota; kingdom Viridiplantae; phylum Streptophyta; class Magnoliopsida; order Lamiales; family Oleaceae; genus Fraxinus; species Fraxinus baroniana. The sequence continues at coordinate 12,074 of CAIGRO010285487.1, read as the reverse complement.
GGCCTTATGTTTGTGCATAGTGGAACTTTGGATAGTTAAATTTCTGAAAAATTGTGCTGAGATTTGTTCCATTAATTGCTTCTAATTTCTTATTCAATGTTTAATTTCTTCGTTTCCGGTGGGTTTCCATGTTCGTTGAAGTATGTTCCAAACATTAGCTTCAGAAATGATGATGAACCTTGTAAGGTCCTTTCTCTGTTTGTGTCAACACATTCTGATAATTTGTATTTATGAAATTCCTTTTAGAAAGTCGAATTTGGACCCTTTTCAGTAAATGACTTAGAAATTCTAACAATTTAAAATGGTTTTCAGCATGCTGTTTGTAGAAAGCAACACAGAGCTTTACCCAGAAAATGAAGAAAATATCGTTTTGTTCTCAAGGTGGTCCTGTTATTCTATCTTAGGTATTATTTTTTCTTTATACCTGTACTTGCTTAATAGCTTCTGATCTAGATTATTCCTTTTTATTTTTCTTATTGTCCTAATGATGACAAAATTTGGTCCCTAGAAGAAGGTTGGCACATGAAACTGCATTTAACATTTTAAGTTATAATTTAGGATTCTGCATAGTGCCTATACACATGGAAAATCGTTTCTGATGCAAAAGAGTGCATATATTGTTATTTTGTATACCTTAGTAATATTTAGTTATTATGATTATGGTAATAAGGGGTTGAAGTGTTGAACTGGAAAATTATAATAAGGTAGGCGCGCACACACACATATTCCACATAAAAAAGTTATCCACAAACTTTTGTATAGGCGAATGCCCGGTTCAACTATAAGCAAATCTCCAAATATTAGTACGAATAATGAAAAATATACAAAGAAAATAGATGAAAAGTAAGATAATGTGAATCAACTTATGAACACCTTTCATATTTACAAATGAATTTATCTAATTTACACAATTATTTTTAACATTAACCAACTAACATGCAACACACGTTCAAACCCACTAGTATTTAATACACGGACAATATGTATTAGGAATAATATTTACGATGTGTACAATCACGTGTGGTAATCTTATGATTTAATGAATGTTTTTCATATAAATTTGGATTAGGAAAATAATTGGAATGTGTTAAACATATGTTTGTTATATCTTGAAAAATAATATTGAATAAAATTGAACTACCGGTTGCCATCAACATTAGAAAAATACTATTTTATACAAGTTAGGAGTTCGAAATAACATTTATAGGTGGATTCTGATATTCAATACATTCATCTCGTATTTGATAGAGACCATATTTTATTGCTTTCACAATACAATTTAGTATAAAAAAACCAACAATTAATCTATTTTATTTCTACTAAATCGAATTTGGTAATAACTAGTACACTGAGCATTATTGCTCGTGGGATGATACTCTCAACTCACATAATCTATTACTTGTCAACGATGTCATATGCTTGCGAGTTTAGTCTCAATATTTATCAAATAAATACTATCCAAAAAAGTAAAAAATATACATGAGTGAGTGAGGTGAACCATGTACCCGAAAATAGCAGTCGCCACGATGACAAGGACTTCGATGACGATGGGAACTGGTTGGCCAGAAACAACAGTAGCGTTACGTATTGGTCGGAATTGACTAAAGAAATATAAGATTCAGGGTTTGGTTTGGGATTCTAATTATTTTTTTGTCTACTTGTAAAATCTACTGTTAATGAATCGATGATGATGGGAACTTGGTTTTCTTCTAATTGGGGCTAATTTTAATAAATGAGTCGTACCTTGGCCTAATTTTGATCAACATTTTGTACTTCGTATACATAGTAAAATCCGAAAACTTCAGATACATTTGTACTTCAATAAAATTTATAATTTAATAAATTTAATTTTTAAAATATAAAAATTTAAAAAGTTCGGTTCGATTTAATTTTATGCAGTTTTTGAAAATCGAAACCCAAATCAAACTATTTTGAAATGATTTGTTTCAGTTTGAAGGAAAAAAATCGCGAATTTTCGTGGACTCGAGCCAATGAGTTTGTTCAATTTGCGATTCCATATTATTATTATTTTTTTTGCCGCCCTAATTTATGCTATTGTGTCATTAGGCGGTGTAGATTGATATTGTGAGACGATGGAAAATATCAACTTAAAGAATAAATTACACTCTTGATATCGATACTTATTTTTTAGCTATAGAGATCGTAAATATCGTAAATTATAATTAGAGTCGTAGATCTTAGCAAGGACAAAAATCTTCATTGATAGATTGCCTTTGTATGGATTGAATTTTTAAAGTCAAATTTTATTTTTCCATATATGTTATTTTTAGCAAATTTAAATGATAAACCTAATATAGGCAAATTATTGCATTTGAAGCATTATTTTTCACCACGACTCGACCCAAAAATATAATTAAACGATTTATACGTGCATTTTGCAAGTATATTTTCTCACATTAATAAAACCCCCAAATTTTGAACTTACCCATCCGAGTCAAAAGTAGGGCTATTCTCTTCAGCCAGTCGCTTTTGAATCCCGCCCGAATTTGTTACAATCCCAATCTTCTGTATGAATAGAAATTACGTATTCGGGTAAGTGTTTATTAACTGTTGTTCTTTTATTATTTTAAAGGGAATTAAGTTGTGTGTGTAATTTGTCTTTTTTGGTGGTATATTTTATTTCAGTTTACATGTATGATGAGATCTTGACAGGTTTATCAATCAATTGAATGTTAGTTCACGTTTCTTATTCAAGTTACACTTTGATATATGTATCGCAGGATTTTCTAGTTGTTGCTATAGAGTTGGGGTTTATAATTGGTTATTAAAATATTTTATTCGAGATGGAGAATGCAGTGTTAGAGTTTGATATAGGTTTAGGAGGGGCAGATGATGATATTGACATTGAGCCCCGAGATGACGAGGATGATGATGAGGCATCCAATGTTGGAGGTGGTGTTGGAAGTGGCAGTGGAGATAATGCTTACCCAATGCAAATTTACATTCCTGAGGGGGATTTTGATCTTGAACCTTACGAGGGGATGGAATTCGAGTCCGAGGAGGCTGCCAAAGCATTCTACAACTCGTATGCAAGGCGTGTAGGGTTTAGTACTCGTGTTAGCTCCTCCCGTCGCTCGAGGAAGGACGGGGCTATTATACAGAGGTCTTTTGTCTGTGCTAAGGAAGGTTTTCGAAACTTGAATGAGAAGCGGACGAAAAATAGGGAGATTAAGCGGCCACGGACCATCACTCGAGTAGGGTGCAAGGCCTCCTTGTCTGTCAAAATACAGGATTCAGGCAAATGGGTCGTATCCAGCTTCGTCAAAGAGCATAATCACGAGCTGGTTCCACCTGACCAGGTGCATTGCCTCCGATCCCACAGACAAATCTCTGGTCCTGCCAAAACTTTGATTGATACCTTGCAGGCTGCTGGTATGGGTCCCCGTCGGATCATGTCTGTCCTCATCAAGGAGTATGGTGGCATTAACAAAGTGGGGTTCACTGAGGTTGACTGCAGGAATTACATGCGGAACAATCGGCAGAGGAGTCTTGATGGAGATATTCAGCTCCTCTTGGATTATTTGAGGCAAAAACACACTGAGAACCCTTCTTTTTTCTACAGGGTGCAGGGAAGCGAGGATCAGTACACAGGTAATGTTTTTTGGGCCGACCCCAAGGCGAGAGCTGACTATACCTATTTTGGAGATACTGTCACGTTCGACACTACTTACAGGTCAAACAGGTATAGATTGCCATTTGTGCCCTTCACAGGGGTGAACCATCATGGACAACCTGTTTTGTTTGGTTGTGCTTTTCTAATAAATGAATCAGAATCGTCATTTATGTGGTTATTCAATACCTGGCTAGAGGCTATGTCTGGTCGCCGTCCGGTGTCCATCACCACTGATCATGATACTGTCATTCGGTCTGCTATCATGCAAGTTTTCCCAAATACCCGTCATCGTTTCTGCAAATGGCATATATTTAAAAAATGCCAGGAGAAATTGTCTCACGTGTTGCAGCAACATCCCCATTTTGAGGCCGACTTCCACAAGTGTGTAAACTTGCCGGAATACATCGAGGAATTCGAATCCTGCTGGCATTCTCTTGTTGATAAATATGATCTTGGCGATCACGAGTGGCTTCAAGATATTTACTCCGATCGCAGGCAATGGGTCCCTGTGTATCTCCGTGACACATTTTTCGCAGAAATGTCCATAACTCAACGCAGTGATAGTATGAACTCATACTTTGATGGGTATGTGAATGCATCTACAAATCTTAATCAATTCTTTAAGTTGTACGAAAAAGCATTGGAGAGTCGAAATGAGAAAGAAGTTAAAGCCGATTTTGATTCAATGAACACGTCACCAGTTCTGAAGACCCCTTCTCCTATGGAGAAACAAGCATCTGATCTTTATACAAGAAAGATATTCATGAGATTTCAAGAGGAGTTGGTTGGAACTCTCACTTTCATGGCATCCAAAGTGGAAGATAATGGAGATGTCACTACCTATCAAGTGGCGAAATTTGGGGAAGACCACAAAGTTTACGATGTGAGGTTCAATGTTCTCCAAATGAGATCTACTTGTAGCTGCCAGATGTTTGAATTTTCAGGTCTTCTTTGCAGACACGTGTTGGCAGTCTTCAGGGTCACTAATGTTCTCACACTTCCATCTCATTACATATTGAAGCGATGGACAAGAAATGCTAAGAGTAGTCTTATACTAGAAGAGCGGGTTACTGATCTATTCAATGGTTATCTAGAGTCCCATACAGTTCGGTATAATACTCTTCGGCATGAAGCCTTTAAATTTGTGGATGACGGTGCAGAAACTTTGGAGTCTTACAACGTCGCTATGGCTGCTTTGTTAGAGGCTTCAAAGAAAGTTTCTCTTGCTACAAAAAATGAGGGGAAGACTTCTACGTCCAATGGGCGTATGTGGGACGTTTCAACAGGGGATGAAACTAATGGGGAATCTCAAGGAAGCTCAGCCCAGCGATTGTCTGAGGTATATTACTTCTTTAATCACCACTTTGGTTTGCCTGCTATTTGTATCCATTTTCTTTAATAAGATTTTTTCTCTCTTTCACTCAGTATACAGACAAATAGACATATACTGTGACACAGCATAATAGTCTACTTAGCCAAGGAGTTGTGAAAATGTAAATAAGGCTATTATTTCACGGTGTCTATTAAATAATGGTTTGATAGGCATTGTGATGCATAATTTTAATGATTTTTGGGCAAATATTAACTGGATTCTTTGTCATTTATTCTCTTGATTTTCTATGATATAATTGGAAAAAAGGATTCATATGGCCAACACCAATTTTATTGGAAATACGGTTTAGTTTGTTGTATACTCGTGATTTCCTTGCTGGGAGGGGATCAAATAGTATAGTTAATGCAAACTTTAACTTTAGAATTTTTTTTCCAATCAATATTTTTAAGGCCAAAATATTGCTTGATTTATGTACTATTAATCAATTATAATTGTATTATAGTCATTGAAAAGTTCTTGAAATCTTTCTGTTAGATAAATTGTATGTAAGTAATTAGGAACGTTGACAACTCTTGTATCAATGGAGTCAGTTTCAGTTAAAATAATTATCTTATCACTTGTGTTTAATGTCTTCCTGTTGAAATGTATTCTCATACCTTTGTATAGTGAACTATTGGTTACTAAAAAGGGATTGGAGCTTGTCTTTTGGAGACAACTTTCCCATGCTTCCTTTCGGCTGTGTAACAAGGGATACAAGTATAAATGATGCAACAAAGCTATCAGTTTGGAGGCTAATATTATTGATAGGATTCGTTCCTTTTTTTGACAAGATAGGGTTTTCATTCCTAATGGGGGAGATTATATATATATATATATTGGAACATGAATTCATAATTAAGGAGAATACATTATATTGAAGAAGATTACCTTCCTAATTTGGAGACTACATTCCAAAATATAAACTAATCCTATGCATTAAAATAGTAGTAGATTTTTTTATTTATATTTTGTAAAATCGTTAGTTTTAAAGTTAGGATAATTTGCAATTTCATATCTTGCTAACTTTTCATTCTTGTTGGGAATTATACATTAGGATCCTGTGCATTAATCCTGACATTGATGTGATTCAGTGAAATTGAATTTTATCTCTAATTGGTTTCTCTCCTAAATATTCTTTTCTTCTCTCTTTCTTTTAACTTTTCTATATCAGTTAGTCTTACGGATATTTTCTATTCGGCCGTTCGTCCTCTCAGTTTATTCTTCCCTCTCTTGCTATTGTGGAATACATGTTTCATTGCATAACAGTCAGTAATTCTCACGAATTGCAGGTTTGGTCTTGCATTCAATTGCTTTTCCTTGTGCACTTGACTGCTTAGTATTTACCTTTTTTACTTTGACTGAAGATGCTTTCTTCTATGATGCTCGGACTCTCCATTCCGGCAGGAGTACTCGTGTCAACACGACATGGGTATGGGTACGGAATACGGGTCGAATTCTTCAAGTTTCAATCGGACCAGGCAAGAAATCTTTAGAAAATTTGTAGATTTACCTTAGCAGCAGTTTGGTTGGAGATGGAAGAAGTCTGCAAAGAAATTGCAGGTTGGCACCGACGGTCCTTGGTCCAAAATAAATGTACTTGTTCAGTAGTTGGAACCCTAAAATCGTGAAGATGAAGAAGGGTATGCGAGAGGAGATTTGGGTTTAATTGGAGCTTGGGCCATTTTTAGTATGGCTATGAGTGGGCTAATAATGTAATTTTTTTTACACCACACGTATTTTAGTTTAATAAAATATTCAAATAATAGAATTAATATTTTTTTATTTTTATTTTTTTTCAATTCATCATTTTTAATTCAAAAATACTACAATATCAAATTAAAAATAAAATATAAAAAAAAATTGAAGTTTGAAAGTCGTACTCATGTACCCATGTCCAAAATTTGGACTTTTTTTAGCCATGTTCCCATATCCCACATTTTAGAAAATAAAAGATCCGACAATTAGATATGTACCCGAGTCCAAGCATCATAGGCTTTTGTTGTATTCTGTTTCTACTAATTCCCGTGTCACTTGTGTTGATTCCTTCCATTCTTAGCTTCATCATTTGTCTTTAGATACTAATTTTATCAAGTAAGACTGCATTATTAGCTTATTATGTGGATCAGGAAATATGATCCCTGAATGCATCTATCCCAATTGGTTGGAGGAGGTTGAAATCTTCTTTCCATTGAGACCTTCCATAATGCCTTATTGTTATAACCATTAACTGACGTTCAGAATCAAAGAGTTGTAATCCTATCAAATCCTTTTCCAAGTGCACATTTCTTGGTTCTTCATTTTACGATGATCTGATAAGCTTCGTTAAAAACAAATGTTCTATTATTGGGTTATGGCATTTAGCGAGCCGTGACTATCTCACTGAGAAACTTGACTCATCTTTTGTAGGATGACATGGATCAGAAGATTCATGAACTTTCCCAGGAGCTGGAGCGTGCCAATAGGAAGTGTGAAGTATATCGCACAAACCTCCTTTCAATTTTGAAGGATGTAGAGGACCATAAACAACAATTATCTGTGAAAGTTCAAACCATAAAGCTAACCATGAAGGATAGTCTCTAAAGGTGCAGCGTTTGATTTCTTCTGTTATGATATTTTCACACAGTTGTGCATTGAGTTGGATTTATGGAAGATTTTTACTTTTGCACTTAAAGAGGAAAAATCTTTGAGTTTGCCTATTACTAGCCATAGCTGATGATCTTGTGCAGAATATGTAGAACTCTGGTTGCTAGATTATTCCTGTAGTATTAATTTTGCTTTTATGGGCTTTATAAGTGTATCATGTCAGCCGTTATGTACTTGGTGCAGCAAATGATTATTGTGAACTAGTGATATGAGATATGTCCCTCGATTCAATATTTCAATTTTTTTCTTCTATCAAATAGTGCGATTTGAGATCCTTCTTCACTTATGACAGCGAGTTTCACTCGAAATCACTGGAATTAAAAAATCATATTCTGAAAAGATGTTATCATCTGGTCATAGTAACACATTTTAAGTTCGTGATTTGGGAATTATTTGGAGTAATTTGTAATGAATTTGCAGAAGTTGTCTCCATAATAGATTTTGTCAAAAATGGGGACCACTTATGGAAATTTATATTATGCATTGAAAACTAGGATTCCTAATAACATAGTGAAATGCCTTGTTATCTAATGGAAAAGTCTTGATTAATTATATCTTTTATATAGAGCTTTAAAGATGAAATGACAGTATTTTATGAGATATTTATCTTCAATTATTCAAATCTAACCGAAGTTGAGAATAATTTAGGGAATGTTTCTCTGTACTTACCGAAACTTGGAAGAATTATGTCATTAATCTAACAATAGGAGATAAATATGGTACTGTTATATTGAGATATATGCACATGTTATCATTTGACTGATAAGCGATACCTAATCTTACTAGGTCCAGACTTCCAGATCTATCTTTTCTCACTCTGTTTGCAATTGTTATTTTCTAGTTTTATTGTTAAAAAACTTTATTTACAATTTCAGGAAGAAAGTTGCAATATTGTATTTTTGTTATTCTTTATCACTCACTTTTTTTATAAGACTGTCAATTTTCTCAGTTATCCAATCTCTGAAAAAATGATTCAAAGGACTACTGAATGAGACCCTTGATTTTATTCACCCTATTGTGCCCTCTTCCATTTTCCTGGTTTGCTAGGTATTCCCATATTGGGATTCTAGGTTCTTTAGATATTTCCTTCTGCCTTTTAGTTTGTAGTTCAAATTTCCAGATTTTTTGTATTATTAGTTGGCTTTGGATTAATATACAAATTGGAGACCTCACGTGGCATGTTTGTAAGGTGCATACTATTAGAGAAAAAAAAAGTAAAATAATGTATATTGTACTGTTTAGTCCAATACTACGTACCAAACATGTAAATGATGTGTATATTTATGGGCTGTAAACCAAATTATAAATGTCACAAACTAATGTCCTCTTATAATTTCATCATTTTTATCTTGGGGTTGTTTGGTCTATTGGGGAGCAATACATGAGTTGATGTTTCGGTTTCTTACCCTTTTTTTGTCATTTCAGATTGTAGCCTGAGTGAGGCCTGGTTGATTTGTTATCAGAAATATTACTTTCTCGTACTTACTACTGTACTGTTAGTTTGTAAGTGAAGTTTTCTATGCTTCAATTTTTTTTGGTGATTTGCCTTCATTTTGCTATCCCCCCCCACCCCCATTGGTGCTCCACTGCAAATGGTGTGGTGTTGTTGAGCCCATCAGCATGTTTTGCTAAGCTTAAATGTTATTTCTGTTTTAAGTCACTTTTGTTTTCAAACATGTTTGGACTGGTTATTTTATTCTTATAAGTAAAAGAAGTTGCTTACTTAGAGAGAGTAAAGCAATGATTACTTTCAAAATGAGTAACTTACTGATTTCCTAATTAGTCCAACAAAAAGGTTATTTATTTTAAAACTTCCCTATTCACTTATAAGTGAATTAAGCTTGTCCGGACATGCAAATTAATTTTCCTAGATAAAAGAAGTATATTGCATATTTACTTTGGGTGCTTTACGACTGGTATTATACAGGATTACTACTGTTCATATCATAAGGGACTGTGCATGGTCATACTTTTTACCTTGTCAATATAAAATAACGCTTTTTGAAATTCTTGTTTCTGGAGCAGATTTCAGCTCAAGGTTGAACACGAACTTCAGAGAATATTCATTTATCTGTAGACTGTTGGTTGTGTACATTTTATAGGTTGCCTGTGATTAAGGAAAATACAGATGCTGTAGTTTGCCACTTAATGTATTTTTGTTCTTTTATTACAGTAGTACTATGATTTTTAATGCCTTTTATTCTGCCCACATTCATTGTTGCAAGCACAATTTACTGGTTCTTGTATAACAATCATGGGTATAGAATTTGGGACAGGCGGCTCTTAAAATCGCGGTATGGCCTGGCTCGGCTCTAGATGCTCTATGCCGCCTAAATTTTCCCGACATGGGTCACAGAGAAAAGGGCCATGTCGGCCCTGACCAGCCCTTTTATCACCTGTAATGATATTCATGTACTGATTTTTTAGCAAGAAATGTTGCTAAGCTCTAGGTTGGTTGGTGGTAGGTAAGGAGCTCCTCCTCTTTTTTTTTTTTAACCTGTAGAAAAGAAGATATAGGCTTAATATGTCCCTAGTTTCGACCCATTGCTTTGTTAATGCCCTGGTTGAAATCTTACTGCTTGAGACTTGGTGATAAGAGTAACATTGCATATGAACTTAAGAGCATGTTTGGCTGAAATTTTTATTGATCGAAATTGGAAATTATTCTGTTCTACTTCTTTCTAGCATGTAAAATTATGCGTTGATGTAGTGCATTGCCTCACTTTTCACTTCTACACTTTTTACACAGTTTGAAGGGTGAAATTCTAATGTATGCCGCTACGGGAGTAGCTGGACAGTATTTCTCGTTGTAGTATTTTATGTACCGCTTCTCAGATCCAAGGCCTTCAGTTGACAGTTCTCAAATGAAGAATGAATAATTAGCTCAATGTTTAGAAATTGCGCTAGAGGAAGTGTATATGTGTGTATATTTAGCAGTATAGATAGAAAGTGGCAGAGCGTTTGCACGCCCGCAAGCTAAGAGGGAGAAACTGGAAGAGTTATTGGACTGCAGAGGAAGACTACTTTCATTTAGCAGTATTTAATGTTGTATTTTTTAGAGTGGCATATGGCATACTGAACACAGCCATCTTTTGATTTCAATTCGAAAGCATTGAGTATCATTTCATTTAATTTTTTTTAAATGACCAAGCATATTTTGTTTTATTTGAATTTTAATTAGAATTATCAGGACTTAACAAATTGCATTAGTATTTTTTCTCTTATATTTGGCAGCTCTAAGGTAATGTCATGTACATGAGATTGTCCCTGCACGATGACGCGGTGTCATCTATGTAATTATTATTCCAATGGTAGTGCAGCCAATGTATTGTTATATGACGTCTTCACTAAAATGAATCTTACCAAGTCATACGTGAGTTTAGTGAAATGTTTAAAAATTTTAGTAGTTGCTTAAGCTCGAGAGAAATGATTTGGCTAGTGTACATCTTGTATACTATACTCTATAGTCAACAATATAACAAACAAGTGAAATGATTTGGCTATTGTACGTCTAGTATACTAAACTCTATAATCAACAGTATTAAAGACAAGTTTTTTGTTTTGTTTTTAAATAATGTATTTGTTGACCTTCAAAATCAACGAGATCCAACTGTCAACAAATCTCTCATATGCTCTCTCATCCACGAGTTTTTTACCTTCACACTTGGATAATCACATTAAACTGCATGGATTGGAGCTCCGATGTGGTGCAACGGTTGTGTACATTCCGATGCTAGTGTTAAACGATGAAAAATATTGAGAGTATGAGACGCGACGAACGAATATACAAGTTCAAGATTTTTTCAATACTTGGAAAAATATACCCATTCATGAGATCGGACCAATTATTTATGCGGGAGGAAGCAAGTAGAAGAGGTTCCCTCTAAATGCTTAACACGTGATCTCATTCTAACAACTCACTTATCATGCTCATTTGTGTCAATGCATAACCATCTTAGGCATGTAGTATTCATAGTCAAATGAATGAGTATAACCGATGCAAAGCATCACATCAATCACTTTGTGCACTACATTCTATGCAACTTGGAAGAGGCAAGTCTTGTAGCAAATGCCTAGGATAACAATAATATTCAAGTCGATGCGTCTAAAAGTATAGCCTAATCGTCTTGGAAGAGGCATGTAGAAGAAAAGATTAAAATTAAGTGCTAACCTCATATGACATTTTGCGTAAAAGTATTTTAACAATATTCTTAATTCTTGCAGGCAAACTGAGAAAAGTAAATAACTAAGAAAAAAATTCCATATATTACTAATTAAAATCCCAAAGGATCAATATTTGCTTTCCTTGAATGGAAACCCTTTAGGTTACTGTCTTTGTTAGCTACAAGCCTAGAGGGGCATATTACAGCAAAATTTTTTGAAGCAACTATAGGGGTAGGGATGTAGATTTTTTTTTTTTTTTTT
>CAIGRO010285470.1:0-24312 GCA_903798355.1 Fraxinus baroniana | reverse complement strand
GCTTATTCCTAGTTTTTTTAGCACCAATTTTGAATGCTTTAAAAATCATCAATTAAACCATTCAAATCGGTATGGTATAATTTTGACAGATTCTCTCAACCAGCCAAATCGATTGATTTTGGTTATTTTTCATATTTTATCTTTCATAAAATAATTATTTTCAACCAACATGTATATATATTTTTTCAAAACAAAATTACATGTACTATTATTTTATTGGAGAATGTGTGATTGATAATAATAGAGAGAGAAATGAATTATAATTTTCAATGCGATCAAATAGGCACCGTTTACAAGTAGTTGGAAAAATTAGTGCTTGTTAATTTTTTGAGCACCAATTTTAGATGGTTTAAAAATCATCAATTAAATCATCCAAAATAATATGGTGTAATTTTGACGGGTTCTTTCAACCCACCAAATCGATAGATTTTAGTCATTTTTCATATTCTCCTCATATTCTATTTTTTATAAAATAATTATTTTTCAACTAACGTATTTTTTTTTTTTGAAACTAACTTGTAGTTATAAATATATTAATTAAAAATTTATTTATAAACAAAAAAAATACATTATAATTTAAAACAATTACTTAAAAAATAAGAAAAACTACATAATAAAAAAAAAAGATATTTATAAGTAAAAAATCACTTTTATGTTAAAAAATGTTTATAAAATAAAAATACTTCTAATAAGATAAAAAAAAAAATCATGTTTAAAATATAAAAAGTTATTTATAAGTAAAAATTCACTTAAAATATTTTAAATGTATAAAATTGACTTATAATTGTAAAATTACCTTGTAAGCAGAGATATTAATTTAAAATTTTTAAGTAAAATATTTAACTTTATCTATTTTTCAAGTTAAATATTAATTTATACGTAAAAACATTACCTATAAGTAAAATATCACTTATGAGGAAAAGTTTTTACATAAGAAACAATAAACTAAAATTTTTATTAAGAGTCAATATGTAATTTTATTCTTTTAAAAAAAAAATTAGAATCGATTGATAATAAACTATCAAATATAGATTTGATAGTTTTAAAAATTACTACTAAAATCATTCAAAATCGATCGGTTCATAAACGTAAAAAATCGGTACTTTAAAAAAAAACCATAATTATAAATGAGCTTTTTTAAATTATCAATTTTAAGCGATTAGGAGTGGATTATTTTGAGTGATTTTTATAGAGGTTTTTAATACAGTTCAATTCATATTTGAAAACTTCTTATGCATTGATTCTAAAAGATTTTTTTTTTAATAAATAAAATTACATATATGTTGCTTATTAAAAATAAAAAATTATTATTTTCGCATAAAATTTTTGACACATAAATGATGTTAACGATGGGAAGCAAAAGTTGAGAAAGTTTTACTTATAAGTAAATTTTTTAATTATCAAACAATTTTTTGGTATAAATTCTTTTTTAGTTAATGTACTTTTATTTATAAGTTGTTTCAAACAAAATAGGTGGTTGAAATAAAAAGGGTAAAATTGGAAAAGAATATGAGAAATGGCCAAAATCAAACGATTTGGTAGGTTGAGAGAATTGGTCAAAATTATCTTACGTCAATTTTTTTATTTTTAAATCGTCCAAAAAAAAGAACTAGTAAGAACCAGTTTTTCCAATATCTTATAATTGTGCCATCCAAATCGCTGATGAAAAAAAACTCCCAAACAGTCCCTAAGTTTTTTTCTACTGATTTTTACCTTTTTATAGCATTGAAAACCATCCAAAAATAATGCATTGTAATTTGTGACATATTTCTCAACACACTAAATTGATAGTTTTGACGATTTTTTTCAATTTTTTTTTTTTCAAATTTAACCCCTGTAAAATAATTATTTTCAACCACCGTATTTTGTTCATCACCAACTTGTAAATAAAAATACAAAAACTAAAAAAGTATTTATGGGCAAAAAATTACTTTATAGCTAAAAATTACTAAGTAAAAATTCACCAATAAGATGAAAACATCAAAATACATTCTTTGATCATTTTTTTCCTTGTATGTAGTAGATGAATTGATGTATTCAACACATATTCACAAGACGAATGTGTTCCATGGATACGTTACATGCTTTCAAGAGAGGGCATCAAATAAGTTGCCGAAGATTGAAAACAAATATGATGTTTATGAATATTCACTAGTCGTGCACATAAAATTGTAAAAACCTTCTTATTATTAAATTTCTCTGTGTAATATTTATTAGTTTTTATAAGTATGGACTTATGAGTTTCGAGGGGTTGCTCAATTGTTCAGACTTTGTGTTTGTTTTTCAATGGTCACCAGTTCGAGTCCCCTTAGGGCCACTGAAGTGAGTACCGACTGTAAACTTCAGGACCTCGTGAAATTAGTCGAGATGTGCGCAGTTGGCCCGGACATCCACGATTAAAAAAAAAAGTATGGACTTATGAGGCTATCCTGATATTGGTAGCTAAATGCGCAATAATAAAGGACCATGCGAGAGTCCTGAGGATGTTGAACGACAAGCAACAAAAAGCCCCCCAATGCCCAAAAAAAAAAAAAAAATTACCTCCATCCTTGATAATCATCGAGTGAATATATATACAAATCAGCCTCAAGTTTGTACATTGCCAACGGCTATAGTCGAGGAGACAAAGTAAACATAGGTACGAGGATTATGTCTGTCTTAATGTGAATTGTGTGTGCAGATTTATAGGTCTATTTTGTATTATTACATTTGATAGGGTTGTAATAATTCTAAATTATCGTATTCATTTATGAGCACTATCTTATTGCACGACATCTTCATACCACATCCATCACGTTAGACAATGACATATCCATCCTTGTGCATATCTTCATCTGCACATCAGTCTGCTATATCGCGTTGAACTCGACCTTCATCTCTTGGGCTTTCGTTTTCTACAATCATAGTTGATGATTTACAGTAACGTTTCTGAGTCAGCTGATACATGTTATGTGAATTGTCATAGAAATTTTAAAAAGAAAGTAGACGTAGTTATTGAGTAGGCACGTCCTTACCTTCGATGGATGGAACATAGAAGTTGTCAAAGTGGGTATCTATTGAGTAGGCACGACCTATTCCAGTTATGAAAATTTGAAGGAAACTATGAAAAAAATAAGAGCATAAAATCCTACATGAACTTTTATATACACATTGATCTTTTCTTAGATAAAAGGAGAAAATAACGCAAAAGAAAAGATAGGAAAAAAATAAATGAGAACATTAAAAAGAGAAGGATAATAATAACAAATTGAAGAGAGCAAAATATTATAGTTCGTTGAACGACAGAGGAAAAATAATTATTGAAGAAAGAAAGAAAGTTTATATATATATATTATCTACGAAAATCTTTTAAAATATGGAGGGTGAATGAGGGATGATTGTAAGCAATGTCCTCCATCATAACGTCAACTGAAACATAAATCATCGCTATTTTCTATTTAAAAGTTTGCATATGAATGATTTATGAAAGTAAATAAAATTAAAACTTTCAAAATGTCTTTGATTCAGAGCAACTAGGGAGAGATGTGATCGAGTATTCTAGTCCATGGACAACACAACCAATCCAAGGCACCAAACTAGGGCTTGACGCTCAGGAACACAAGCTTTCTAGTGGACTGTCGTAGTTTGTAGTACAATTTCCGATGCTAAGGATTCGTAGAAGAAGCAATAGCAGACGATACTCGTGTAACTGCTCAAGCAGTTGATGACTTATTCAAATTGATATTAGAATTTCGGATACCGATGAGAAAACATTAAGAACCTAGAAACTCGTGTTTTTGTGTGATTGAAGATTTTATTTATGTTTTTCAATGATCTTCAATGAAGGAGAAGGGCTCGTTATATAGAGCAGGAGACTCCTTCAATCTCTAGATCGACGGATACAATAATACATATTTTTTAAACGCGTATAAGACTTCAGTACAACCTTCAGATAAAAGCAATCAGTACTTTATCAATTATTTAACAAAACAATAGAAAATTAAATGATAAAATACTTTAATTATGCCAATTGGATTATTTAGGCTATTCAATCCGTTCAGTAATTTCCCTCCCTATGAACGTCTTTATGGAGAAAACCCAATTACACCGGTGAAGGTCTCGAGAATTTCGAAGTTGAGATAGTGTTGATCATAAAAAAAAAAAAACAATCATATACATTTACACTCTTCATTATAGCTTTCTTTACATTATTTTACATGACAATATCTACACTCTTAATTTTGAACACATTCATTACATCACTGCATAGATTTCCCCCACGTAGGAAAATGTCAATCATGATGTCATACAAGATGTACATAAATCATTAACTCTGTTTGTTTCGAATTAAAATCAAATTTTAATCTAAATGCACGTTTGATTCTCATTATTGTAGAATGAGAATAAAGAATATAATTGTTATTGAGCACCACATAAGAAATAAAAATTGAAAATTGATGACTTGATGTGATGAATAACGGTCATATTTTTCATTTTTATGGATGAAAAATGAAAAACAAATGGAGGCTAAATCAAAGTCAAACAATCAATATTAATCGCATTTTTCATGAATCACATAGCTTTTTAACCACACATTTCAAAAATTTATATCACAATCTACTAAAAATTTAATTTTAATCCCCACCAAACACTCCCAAAATACTCTGAATTACGAATTCTTACACCAAGTTGATTGAATACACGTGGACCTTCTCACTTTGAGAGCCCGTTTGGTAGAGATTAAAATTGAATTAAAATTGAAAAATTAATCGTTATTGATTTTTCTTAAACGAGTAGATCCAATAATAAATATTTTCAAACAACCTCTAAATACACCCGTTAAAGCAAAATTACTCGTAGCTTCAATATTCTTCAAAACTCGTCACGACCATTCATTATTTCATCCAATGCGATGGCTCTCTTCTTCTGCAAAGCTATGAGTTTAACACCGCTAATCACAAGAAGCAGAGATGAAGTTTACGTAGCGGCAGTGCCACTGAGGGCGACAACAGGGCCTGCCCAGATGTTTACTTCAACTGCTTACTCTCTCAATTTGTCGTATTTGCAGCATTATATGGTCATAATCAAACCCTTCAAGTCTCCTCACTCTCAGGTTCCATCGATTTTCTGATGTTTTCGCTCCTCTCATTTGATTTTAATGGTGTTTACATAAAACATCTAGTTGTCGGTGTCGTTATTATTATTATTATCATTATGTTGCTTAATGCCAAATATTATATTTTATTCCCCTTGTTTTGCAGGCTTTAGTTTATGATTTTCAACCTCAGGATCCTGAAAATATATTAGTTGCAGTTGCAGCATTATCTGGTAGAAAAGTACCTGGTGAGCCTTTAAAATTGTCCATTTTTCTTGTTTTTTAGTAGTGAATTGATCATTCTGTAGCCATGCTTAAACTTCTCATTTTTTATGATTTATTATTTGAGAAGGTATTCATTTTCGCATGCTACAAACACAGGAAATACGAACTGCAACCCCTATAGTTTCACATTGGATGCATAGCAATTGGTGACACGTTCACTCTTTGATTTATGCCTTTCTTAGTTTATTCGTTCTAATGTGTCCATACATCCATCTTAACACCCCCATTTATGCTACGTTCGTCTTACAGGCACTATGTTCTTTAGTCTAACAACAAGTACCATAAACTGCAGTTGATTTAGCAATCATTGCTAAAACCTTCCTCTTTGAACTTGTTTGGTGTTTTCCAATCACATAAACTTCTTTATTCCATGTCCATTTCATCCAATACATTGTCTACTAAGTCCACTTTTCCTACCAATAATCAAAGTTCTGGGCATCCAGCGGAGGCTACTAAAATTCATGCTTATAATAAATCATAGAGGAAGAAAGAGAATCACATCTCATAAGATAAAGACACAAATGCAAAATGTTCTGTGTGATGTTCCAAAAATGATGGAATTTCATCGAATTCTATTGGAAAATCGAATCTGGTGTGTGTGCACCTCTTTTCCCTCACGTCTAAAACTTGTTTAGGTCTCAAGCTCTATAATTGATCAATTTGTGTGCGAATTTAGTGCACCAAAATCTTTTCTGAATTAGTTTTTTGCATTTTCAATTTTTAACATATAACCATATCCTAAATGTTACTATGACCAGAGGACATCTTGGAAGGACAAGTTTGTAAATAAGGAAGCAACATCGGGAGTCGAGATAGAAATTCTGAAAACGTTATAGTATAATATATTCATGTAACTGGATGCTGATGGTGTAACTTAATTTGTGGGTTGATTAAAAACTCGTGGGCATTGTTATATTGAATTTTACAAATTGTTGTATTGAACTTGTTTTATTTAAGAAAGAATGAAGAATGGTCCACTAAATTCACTTTTGTGATGCATTGAGAAACCTAAGCGATGCAGTAAATTGTCACCTGAAAGTAAGTGAGTTCCTTAGGTACCCCAAAAAATTGGAATTGATTAACTTAAAAACACAACGCAAAAGACATTTCATTGTCAGGAAAATGTAGCTTGGTGCAGTTTGAGAGATGGTAAGTAGCGCTAGCATTTATTTGACATAAAAATATTATTATCCAAAGCTTTTCATTTTGATATCCCGAATGCCAATGCCATTTATCAAAATGTGCTCCAGGAGATATCACTGAAACTACACTAGAGACTAGGAATTATTAGTAATGAAGACTGCCATGTTGCCTACCTTTCCCAATAACTTTCTTCGACTTTTAATTCTGTTTTAAATCAGAAGAAACAATAACAGAACAATTTAGGAAGCATTGAATTTGCTTATTGGCAAAAGAATAAACTGGAAGGAAAGAAAGAACAAAATGCTGGTCAAGTTTTGATAAGGATGTACAAATGTACAAAGGCAAAGAAGATTTTCTATAAAAATGTAGTTAGAATAAATCAGAAAAATTAGAAATACCAGAATCAATTATCCAAGAGTGAGATGACTGCCAGGAAGCAATTCAAAATTTTGTAGCTAAAAAATTGCCAAGAGTGAATTTTATCAAATGAGTTATCGCACGTGACTGTTATATTTCTTCATAAACATGTTTACAACTCAGCGATGACATACTGAAATCAGACATTCAATTCCTATATGGCTTAGTGCAAGATTAATGGTGGGGGTAACATATCAGGGTTTAGACCTACTTTGATACCTACAATTGAAAGAAAAAAATTGCTACTATAGACAAAAACTAATAACAGAATTTGTTAAAAGGTTGCTTCTATTTGCTCAATAATGATATCGATGATACAGAATATACATATGGCGATTCTTATACTGTATAATTTACCATGTCCAAAAATCATGTAATATGATACTGGCAGCACAAAAGTAGAATAGCATAGTCGTGGGTGCAAATTTCTAGATGGTAATATTGGATGCTATGATATAGGTGTCGATGGTCAAATTGAAATACTATTGTTTGTTTAAAATTTGGTACAATTGGTTTATTTCTCGCATCATGATGATGCTGACATGGTGAATTGAGGGAGTATGTGCCTTTGAAGCTTTGTGTGAACTGTGAAGTGATTAGAGAACATAATCTGCACAAATAGCAAACTAAATCTTTACATGATTTAACATCAGCACAACTAAAAGGATACAGTATTTATTTTCTTGTGCCAGCTGAATTTTGAAAATGATGTAAATAATAATGTAATTACTATGAGATTGATCCATTAGAATTTATTAAGTTAACCAAAAATTGTTGTTTATTGGTATCAGAGTCATATTTCTTCCACTATTCTAACCTTGTACCTGAGTTTGGTTTTGCTTGGTCCATACAGAGCTAGAGCCTCATTACTATAGATTTGGTCGGTAAAGTGAGATCTCTTACTTTTAAATGCAAATGGAGGATTTACTTTTATTCATTTAAGCATATTTAGGGTTACTCACTGATCTTGTATTTCCTCAACGAAAGACACTCAAATGCTTAGGGTCCTTTAGATTGGATTGAAATTTATATCGTGGATGAGCATAGTATAGCAACATTATCATTTTGAAGCTGAAGTGTTTTTGATGCATTGGTATTCCAAACTGTATCAGAGAACTCGATTTTATGCAATTATGCAAGTATATTTGTAAAAAAAATTATATGATAGCTGTCCAGGAAAAGAGGGATATGATTCATTAGTTGTCTTTTTGAGGGACATTCAAGGTTCACAGTGTTTTTTGAAGTTGTTGCCAAGAATATATTATGGTTTCATAGTTTGATTTCAGATTTTATGTTTGAGTTGTAGTACTTTCTCCTATTTATTAAGTAAGTCCAGATGGTGGAGCATCTGGATGATTGGATTCCTTCCAAGTTTCTAGTATTTGCATCACATGTGCTTGAAAAAAGGGAGGTACTTTTAACTTAATTAGTATAACAATTTTAACAAGTCACAAATTTCATAATCAAGAGCAAAACCAAATAATTGTGCTAAAACAATCTGCAAATTAGTTCATTTTCTATGGTGTGTATTTTGCACAAATATTTGCAAGATAGCTAACTTTGCTGTAAAATGCAATATATATTTCCGATTTGGAAATTTGACAGGAGTTGTTCTCATGAGGAAGCTAGGGAAATTGCCAAAGAGAAAATGCTGGTTTGTTGGATACTCTGACTTAAATGCTGTTGATGCAGCAAGCAAATTCAATGAAAGATGGGAAACTGATCTTCGAATTGGTCATCACGACTGTAGAAATTATGCCAATGGTATGCTGCATGTTCATCCTAACTATAGCTTGATTATAAACATGATGGCTTTACTCCTTTTTATGTCTTGGAGTAACGTGTGGTTCATATGGTGTTATCTTGTTACATTTTTTGAACATGATGTGTATGCTTACAGTATTACTTGCCTGCTTGGTTTTTGTGGATGTAGTTTAGGAGTTGAATGAGAATAATATATATTATTTTATCTCACTCACTTTTCCCTGCCGCTCAACTCATTTTGTTCATAATTTGACAGGACTAGTGGAGTACTTAACAGGCGAGAAAGCTGTGCTTGAGCATCTGAGAGAAAGAAGTTATGGGAAGACTTGAGATCCATCATCTTGTATCAAAGTATGTTATCTTGCATTTTTTGCACTGTGTAATTATCTTCATCCAGTACTATATGCATTTATTTAAACGTAAATATATATCTATGTGCAATCTCTGTATATCAATCTTCGCCAACCTTTAATCTTGACACTGGTTTTGATTGTAGCACGACCAGCCACATTTCACTTGGAAAATCAATATATTTTATTTCATTAGAATTCACATGCTTTGTTCATCATGACATAAAATTGTCTATTTTCTATTTAACTCAATATATTTTCTGCAGAATATACGTCTCTGTAAGATTTAGAGCCTTCAAAATTGTAACAACTGCATCAAGTTTGTTGGCCCAATCTTTCACCTGTAGTTTTGATGATACCAAAACACAGTAATTGATGACTAACCATGTGATTTTAAGTTTAGGTTATTTCTTGTCTACACGTGATTGTTGAGAATTCGAAGGACATCTCTAAAAGAAAGATTTGGAACGCGAAGGCCAAAATATAACTTGCAACAGTTCAGATGAAAAGTAACATTTTCCATTTATCCAATATAGAACAAGTTTATTTAGTTAAGGGAAGAGAGAAGTTTCTGCAGCAATGATGAAGAATAAGACGAGTTCCAAGAAAAGATTGAGTTTGACCAAAGCCTAATCAAAGTATACAAGTTGGTGAAAATCGTTTAGGTGTTTACAGCTTGGAGAATGAAAAGCATTTTCTTGCACAAGTCTTACTCCTTGTAAGATGAATACACAGCAAAATCTCAAGGCTGCCTGACGAGCAGATGAGATAAGAAAGTCAAAAGCTCAAAGTCATTTGTCGAGTTGGACCAAAAGCAAACACATAAGTAAGCCTTTACTTGTACAAATCTTACTGCTCATAAGCTGTTCGATGGGTAGAGATGAAGTGATGACATAAGCAAAACTTTCATTGGATTAGTCTTGCTGATCCTTAGCCATCTGATGCCCAGAATAAAGGCGTTGACGGCTGACCAGAGAAGGCCTTCTACCACAAAGATAGTGGACTGCCAGTCTGCCACCACAATATAAGAATCGTCCGATTCACAACCTACACCCTGTGAACTGCCATTTTAGCATCAAGCAAGGCCAATGTTGCGTATTTTTTATCGCAAGTGTACGATATCGTAACAAGTAATATAGTGGATCTATGAGTCCGGATGATTGTTCCCACGAGGACTTTTATTTAATTCCTAAATTATAATTTCTAACTTCTAATTGACAAAAAACAAGGAAGATAATTTTTGTTTAGTTATCTAAATTATTCTAATTAAACTAAATTTATTTAAGACACACAATTAACCAAATTCGAGTTTTAAAGTATGGATGTGGATGTTAGGTCTTACAATTTCACCTATGGATCATCTTTCATTCGTTAATCAAGATTATTTACCTATTGTGGTGTTCGGTTGAATTTTTTTAAAGTATTCAATTCTCGAGATCAAATTGATCACATTTAACTAAGTCAAATCACCATACCTCTATTTGAATTTAAATAGACCTTAATTAAATGCATTAAATGTCTAAGAACTCGTGTAATGACCGCAATAAGCATAAAACATATATCTACACTCTTATCAAAATTACCGAATTTTATTAAGTGGTCTAAATTTATAATTTACATCTTGATTTGTTACAAATTCACATGTCATTGAATTCGCATCAGTTAGTTAAAGGCATTAAACTTCATAAATAAAATCAACACACACAAAATTAAACTACTAGAATCTTGAAAATTAAATTAAAGGGTTACACATAGATTTTACTCATATTAATGGAAAAAATAAAAAAATATAGAGTTCATAACCGAATTTTGAAATTTTGATTAAGTAAATGGATCTTACAACAGGAATCTTCTTCAATCCCAGAAATATTCAGACCTTAGATTTTTGCTATTTGATCTTAATATTTATGTATTTTTCTCTCTAAACTCGCGTATTCCTAAAGGAGAATGATTAAAACTATATATAGAAGTCTACAATAATTTTAGAAAAGAGTCTTAAATCATCTCTCATGGAGAATTTGAATATAATTAGGAATCCAACAAAAGTTGGAATTTGTTTCAGCTTAGTGCACTTTGGTCCTACACATTAATTTCTTTTGCATTACAGGTCCTCAACTTCTAGATTTGATTAGTTTGGTCCCAATTCTTCAATCTTGTACAACTTCAATCCAATTTCATCCAATCCGAGTTTTACCTACAATTAACAAGAGTTAACCCAAATTAAGTAGATATTCGCTCAACCGAGTGATACCTATTGTTCAACAGATGAAAAGGCATGGGCCTCAACATGATGATAAGGCATGGAGGAGTCTCAGTGAAAAGGTTACTAGGGGGATCTTTAAGATTGACTTGCATTCAAGATCGTGCTCGGCCTCAACACACGTAAAAGGGTTGAAATGGATGACCTGATGCAGAAAGCCTGTTCAGGACTCATCAAGCAAGGATGACCTAGAAGACCTAGTAGGAGATCGGCTCAACTGCTATAAGAAAGGTTCAACTGTCCCCATGGTCAGATACAAAAGATAAGACAAACACCTAATAGTGGGACAGTAGCTCAATAAATCATACCACATTGAGGAACAAGTTCTTGTAATGAAGCAACACTACAACAGCACAAGTTCTTGAGAGTCTGGGACAGCTCCAGGCACAATTTCTATGTAACATGGCTAGCCAACGAAGAGTTAAGATAAAAAAAATGAAGGCAAAACTCTCCTTTGACATCCTTCATCGATAACGTTTTCTACTTACATTTACCAATATCTACCCCCTTTAAATGTTTTACTTTCACTTCTTCTCACATACATAAGATCTGTCTTTTCCCCTGGAGTTGCATTGGCTATCACCACCCTTTCTGTTGGCATCTACACTAGCCAGCGTCTGTTTTGTTGACCTACAGAGATGAAGAAAAAGAATGACCAAATCACTTGGCAGATCAGATCCATCCCACCCATTCTAGCAGGAAAACCACTTCCGTTGTCAAAAATATCTATTATGCGTTCTTTGCGCTCAATTTATTGACATTAGTTACTATATTTTTTTAATACTTTATCATTTGCATGTTTATGGTAGTAATTACCTAAATTGCTCAAGGTACCTATTTTGGAAATATTTACAAATAGAATATGCTAGTTACTTTCATAAATAATTTAATTCAAGCATGAGAATAATTATTTCACTCATTTATAACACGGATTTAAGTAGATGAGCTCATCTATCATATTTATTATTCTAGAAAACATTTAGTTTGTGTTATTTTTTGCTATAGGAATCAAATATTTGGCTTAAAAGTTCTTTTATTACAACACAAATGTTAGTGTGTGTGTGTGTGTGTGTGGAGAGATATCTGCTTATGATGACCATGCCTAAACCCTATGGAGATGTGCAAATTTTAAGTACACGACACTAAGGTATGCAAACTGGAAACCGGCAAAACTGCATCAAACATCTATTCCTGAACCATATTTCTCAAAACCATGTTGTGTAGGCATGGTTTTCTTGCAGTATGTTTCACATCAAAATGGCATAGCGCATGCTGTCTCTAACCATGAAATGATTCACCTCTGAAATCTGTGGCATCTCTGCAGACATCCACGTGTCATCGGCGCCATTCATCCGATGGTCTGACAGACATGAAATCATCGAGAATGGAGCGCGTATGATGCAATACAGAACAGCTGCAAGACCATTACTACGCCATCCTCCTCCAGATCTTCTTCTCTCTATATTGACATGCGGCAAGTTATCTAGATTGTGGAAGATGTTCTCGTCTGCGATCCGCCGTGATCTTTTCTTCCTGTTTCCAAGGTTTCTTCTTCCAGTGGCCAGAATCCTCCACATGTTTTTGGATGCCTATGGTGGTTGGAATTCTGTGTATGATATGCCACTTATGGGTATGAAATGAAGTGAATGATTACAAGGAAAAGTTGGTGCAAGCTGGTGGTGGTAGGATTGTTGGTGCTAGTGCTTATCATAAAGGGTTGATGGTTTCTTTTAGTTGGGCCTTTCAAATTTTTTCAACTGTCGTGGGGTCTTCATTGCCAACTTGCCCACTCTGGTGCCTAATTTTGGAATTTTTATGGGTTGAGAATGATTGGTTTCAGAATCTAAACTAAAGAAATAGACCCAATTTAATTTTAATCTTCAACTAAACGTAGTATCTAGAAATGCGAGTCGAAAGGATAGATCTTAGTGATGTCTACTTCACAATTGAGTGACTAGTTTGTCTTGATTATAAAAGTCATGACTTTTAGGTAAAACACTAGAAACTTAAAATGCATTGGTTAAGACTGTAAAAATTAAGAGGAAATTAGGCCAAATACTGTCCAAAATTGCTAAAATTGAAGAATCACTTTAAAAGAAAAAATAAGTTTTCATTAATCTTTTCAATTAACAGTAAAATATACGTCCAAATGAATGAAAATAAATCATTTACATCAACCGTTAAACTTGCCTCTCTCCTCTTTTTATTCATTCAATCCAAAGTTTTCAAAAAGACGAGTACAAAGGGCTAACAATTGCAGCACAAGAGGGAGAAGCAAGTGAAAATAGGCTCTCGAGCAACTCAATATTGTGATTACTAATTGAATCGTTGAAATTTATGGATCCGCCGGAGATTGAATGAGAAGCGGCATGAAACTCGGCTCGGGTGTGGGCAATTATTACCTTTTTGAAAATCAATGCAACAATTTCTATTGAAAAAAATTTATCCTATAACCTCCAAATCTCAATTTCGAAATTTGAATTCTCTAAGAGTCCGTTTGATTGTA
Source organism: Fraxinus baroniana (assembly GCA_903798355.1). NCBI lineage: Eukaryota > Viridiplantae > Streptophyta > Magnoliopsida > Lamiales > Oleaceae > Fraxinus > Fraxinus baroniana. The sequence continues at coordinate 10,513 of CAIGRO010285470.1, read as the reverse complement.
AGAGTGAAATTTGGGTGGAAAGAAATGCATTCCAGGGAATTGAATTGCCTAAAATTATTTTCCTGAGAATTGTCGATTAATTGTGTTTGATTGGTATAATTTTTCACCTGGAAAATATTGAAATTTTGGGTCTTTTGGTATTCGTTTAGTTTTGTTTTTCATAGAAATTGTACATTAAAGGGATTTTTTTTTTTTTTTTTTTTACAATTGTTCATAGAATTTGTTTTCATTGCAAGAAAAGAAAGAAAGCTGGAAACCATTTTCCTACCACTTTGGTGTGAAACCCAGTTTCACAAAATATGGAAAAAGGGAGACGTGGCAGGTGGGAGGAAAACATTTTTCATGGAAAATTTTGGCTATCAAACATGACAAAAGTGAGAATTGGAATTTCAATTCGATTTTTCTTGGAAAATAATGGGCTATCAAACATGCTCTAAATGTATTAAACAATTCAGCGTCATGTTCTTTATTTTTGAGAGTCCGATAGAATCTAAAATGACAATCTGTAGTATTACAGGAATAAGTGAAAACCTTTGAAATAGAGTTGAAATCTTTGATTATCGTGATAGATTTGTGGGGACTTTGGTTGAATTGTTGATTTAGGTTTTTTGTTGGTATGAAGAAATTTGGATTCTCAAGCATATTATCAGGTATAGAAATGGTGACTCGAGAGAGAGAAGGATAAAGTCCCTATGCGACATTTAATCCAATGTTGCTCAAATTAAACAAAATTGTTATTTGTTAACATAAAATTAGATCAAAAATCTTGTAGTTTGGCAGAGAAGTTTGATCACATCCAAATATTGTGAGATTGAAAGTGTATGCGTTCAGCAATTCTATTTTTAGTTGCACATCTGAAACACGCTCACCTAGTTAGTGTTTGATGTTGGAACTTTGAAGAAGGAAGTGAATGAAAGAGCAACCAATCTATTTTGTGACTTTTTGCGGTGCTTGTTACTTTTTTTGAGTTTTTATCACTTTTTTAATTTTCGTCATTTTGTTGAATTGATTTTAAGGTTTTGATTAGTGTTTTGTCACAATTTAAATGTTTGTCATTTATTTGGATTTTTGTCACTTTTTTTTAGTGTTGTCAATTTTTTTAATTTCTATCACTTTATTGAATTGATTTCAAGGTTTTGATTTGTGTTTTGTCACTTTTTTGTGTTGTTATTTTTTTTAAATATTTGTCACTTTTTTAATTTTTGTCCATTTATTGAATTGATTCCAAAGTTTTGATAAGCGTTTTGCTACATTTTCGAATGTTTGTCACTTTTTTGAATTTCTGTCACTATTTTGAATATAATTTTTGTTACTTTTTATAATGGGTCACTTTTTTCTATCACTTTTATTTTTGTCACTTATTAAGTGACAAACATTAATTTTTAATAAAAGTAAAATTGTATGCCACTTTTTATAAATAAAAGAGGGAGTTTTGAGTTACTACTCATAAATCGAGCCGAGCCGAGTCGAGCCGAATGGCTATCTGGCTCGGCTCGGCTAAGCCTTTTTTTTTTTTTAACATTTGATTTTTTAACATTTGATTCAGTATTTTAAGTTACAAATATTCGTTTTAAGTGATTTAAAATTTGTTGAAAATGTTGAAGTGCAATCATGATAAATATATGATCATAAATTTTAAATATCAAAAATAATTTTACATTAATTGTAAAACGTAGAGTCGTGATTGTTTATGCTTTTTTTTTTTCAATCTCAATCCTATTCCAATGTCATTTTTTTCCTACATAAATAAAAGAGGGAGTTTTGAGTTACTATTCATAAGCTCGTGCAATAATTAACATGGACATTATAAGAAATCGAGAGATAATTATAGGCTATGCGATCTATGTTGAATTCCTATTTATAAATGTGTTCATATATGTGTAAATTTACATAAATATATAGTAAGTTCGTGCATATAAATATGATTAGTGTTGCTCGAAAGATCTCGAAAGAGATCACTAACTACATCGGATCAATTCGATCGTTGGCACGTATGAAAAAATAGTTGAATAAATTGGAATTAAATGTATGATTAATAACCAAAGTTAAATCGGAAATCCTAACTATCCAATCATATAATCTTATCTATAGTTTTAATTTGAGTTTGTTATTTTATTTATTAGAATTTCGTTGAGAAACACAATTTGATTTGATCATTAGTTACCAGTTTAATTTAAATTGAAGTTATGTAAGTTTAAAGCTTTATAGTAGATAGTAGTCTCTGTGGGACGATATTCGAATTTGATAAATCCACTTTATTACTTGTCAAGATTCGTACATTTGCAAGATATACGAACAGTAAACAACAAAAGCGAAGAAATAATAAGAGTAGTGCTATGTGTACATAAAGGTAGCCATAATGGTTCCCGAAAATCCTCCAATATGGGCCAAACACTCGACCATTATGTCAACCATTATCGACAATGCTATGTACAAGTAGCATTGTCCAAATAACAATCCATGAACAACTCAACAAAATACAGTCCAAAAGACTTGGCCGTCTTCAATACTTAAAATAAACAATAACTAAAATGATAATTCTTAACGTTCTTGGAATCAACAATCTTGTATATTTATATATTTATCATCTTGTATTTTTCTAAAGGCACCTGAGAAATAATCAAAATGACTTGCATTCCAAAGCAAAACAAAGAAGACAGAGTAGCATCAAAGTTCCTACAATTCCAAAGGCAAATCGGCATCAAAGTTCCTATAATTTCCAAGACAAGTTACACAATATTGAGAAAGAGCAGCAAGACAGAGAGTCAGAGATGGAGAAGATTGTTCACCAAACGTTGAGCGTAAACGGCATTAAGATGCACGTAGCCGAGATAGGGGAAGGGCCGGCAGTGCTATTCCTCCACGGTTTTCCCGAGCTGTGGTACTCATGGCGCCATCAAATGCTCCACGTCTCCGCGAAAGGCTACCGTGCAATTGCTCCTGACCTCCGGGGTTATGGTGACACGGAGGCACCCCCTTCAGTGACTAGCTACTCGGTCCTCCACATTGTCGGGGATCTAGTAGCGCTCCTCGACACTCTCGGACTAGAAAAGGTTTTCTTGGTGGGACATGACTGGGGTGCCTGGATTGCTTGGTCCCTTTGCTTGTTTAGGCCCGATAGGATTAAGGCTCTTGTGAATACCAGTGTGGTTTTTGAACCAAGACATCCACACATTAAACCAATTCAAGGCTATAGAGCTATGCTTGGTGATGGCTTCTATATGTGCAGATTTCAGGTAATAAACTCAGTTTATCAGACCTCAAAAAATATATGCTAGATCAAACTAGCCTTTAATTTTCGGTGCTAACCATAAAACTGTGGAGTAGCCATATCTAACAACTTAAATTTTTAGATAACATGTTTCAATATGATGTTAAATCAGGCAAATGTCTTGAGTTCAAGTCTAACTACCACCCATTCAATGAAATTGTTCGTGTGTCCCGAGGAACCTACTTAGACCATAGACAAGTCTAAGAGGGCTACCGGCTACGTATGATATGTGAGTCATTGCCGGCTAGATGGCTTGCTGTTACATTTTGACATCGATGTCAAATGTGCTACAGCAAAAGCTTGAAAACTGGGAAACCTCTTATGACATACTAGAAAGTCTGAAAGACATGTTTGGACATCAAAGTAGGATGGCTCGTTTTGAGGTCATTTGTACCTTACAAAACATCTTCATGAAACGTGGAACGCCTACGAAGGATCATCTATTGTCTATGATTGTGTACCTTTGAACTAAGTAAATTGCAAAATTTTGGTTCAGGAACCAGGTAAAGCAGAAGCAGCATTTGCATCCACAGAAACCAGTAATGTCATAAGATTATTTCTATCGACCCGCGATCCAAATCCTCCATGCTTACCTGAAGAGATGGAATTATTTTTCAAGGCTCCAGTGACACCTCCTTCATGGCTCACTGAGGAAGATGTAAATTATTACGCAAGTAAATTCAAGAAATCTGGCTTTACCGGAGGATTGAACTACTATCGAGCCATGGATTTGTAAGTTTTTTATTACCCTCCCTTTTCCAACATGGCTATGAACCCAACATAGAAGCTAAAAAGAATTTATGTAGTCGAGACTTAATTTGTCACTACGATCCTGATTGCAGGAGCTGGGAGCTGACAGCAGCATGGACAGGAGCACAAATAAAAGTCCCAGTTAAGTTTATTGTAGGTGACCAAGATTTAACCTACCATTTTCCAGGCGTTAAGGATTACATAAACAGTGGTAAATTCAAGGAAAACGTTCCATTTCTGGAAGAATTGGTGGTGATGGAAGGCGTAGGGCACTTTCTTACCCAAGAAAAGCCACTGGAAATCAGTGAACACATTTACAACTTCATCAACAAATTCTGATTTACGTACTCTACTCTTCGTGGTTTTCAATAATGTACTCAAACAATCACTTCTGCGATGTTGTTTCTATCGTTTACGGACATTTTCCATTTCCTTAACATGAAGAAATTGAAGTTTGATTTCGAAAAATTTGGGGTTAGAATATTTTACGAGTTATTCGTTGCCACTTGTCACCGTGTTGAAATCAAGTTCTACATGTTAAAAAGTCCAACGAATCAATCCTTTGTAAAAATGGCTCGTGCAAGCGCCTGCCTAAATTAATCAAGAACTTGGATGGAAATGTCGATGGGGATTAACTCTGCTAATTTACGGAAGTTTGGGGACAAGAATGCGACGAAAAAAGGTTGGGACAAGATCGCAAATTTTGGCGAAGGTTGGAGACTAAATATGCAATTTACCCAATTAATTATCCTGAGCCTATGATAAACTTTCAAAATTCAAAATATCAATTGACATAAAAATCAAGATTTTCTAGGCTAGAAAATAAACTTTCCATATTTTCAATTAGGTCCCAAAAAGTTGCTAAATTGCAAACTAACCCTAAACTTTTCAAATCTTAGAAATAAGTCACTAAATAGCATTTCATGTACACATTATTTTTTTCATTCTCATTCTTCTACTCATTTCAAATCACACATTCTTCAATAAAATAATATTTTACATTACGTCAATAATTTTTTCTTCTTTTTCAATCACACATTATCTATCAATCTACTATTCCAAAGTACATTCTTCCAAAATAATGTAGATCAAACACACCCATATTAGGATTAAGCCCTGCGTACAAGGCAGTTCCCTCACTGTAGCGGCAGGCCCCACCCCACTGTATTAAAAAAAATAAAAAAAATAAAAATTGCACCAACCATGTGTATAACCTGGCCGGGGCCTACCTCACCCTTGTACTTGTAGCAAAATCCTTAATATTAACCCCAAAACAATCCATCCGCAATTTTTGCCAAAAGGGCAGTTTAATCCCTATACTTCTTAGCAATTGCAAACAAAGTCCAACTCGATTTCTTAGCAAATAAAGACCCTTGTGTCCATTACTTTCTGCCATTTGTGGTTTGTTTGTAGACGTCAGAAGTCGGGTTATATTCACAAATAACTAAGTTACTGACGTTCTTAATCTACAATCCTGACGTGAAACTGATGGATCTAGCCATGAGCAGGTTAAAGAGTGCTCTAACATGCTTAGGAGGATTGAACCCACTTATGTGGCATAAATAAGGGGATGACTTGTGGCTCTACTTATTATTCACACATTTCGTATGGTCCACTACTATTCCTCATAAATGATTTATAATTTTGCCAAACGGAGGCTAAGTAATTAATATATTTGTGGTTGCCTGACTATGTAACAGTAAAATGAATAATGCATATGCTTCTATATATCCTTGCACGAAATCAGCTTACACATTTCATTGTCCATTTGTATGTATGGACTTCTATAGTTGTATTGTACTAATTTATTCCTCTTTTTGAATGTCTTTCGACCTTAAACCAGCAGCAACTGGCTTTCTCTTCGATCTTCCTCTTCCAAACAAACTTATCTTCTGAAGAACTTTGAGTAATCTATTAGCATAATTTCTTTGGGAAGCAAAGTTTATGGTACCTATGCAACTGGCGTTCACTTGTCCGAGGGGATTTTTCTTCTTGCTCATTCTTCTTTCCCCCAAACCATATGGTTCTGTTTTCTTGGTATTTTTTTCATTTTTCTTGGATATCTGTTGTAATTGAAGGCTCCTCTTTAAGGACATGAACTCATTTTCAAGATTCTGGATTCTAAAGCTTGTTGATTCATAGTCCTTTTTCGGGAATTCAGAACTAAACTTTGAACTGGACGATGTCAAATCTTTCTGCAACCAAGAGCTCAGTGGCTTGCTCCCTCCTCCTTCACTTCCTTTGATATATGGCATTGGGCTCTCTCCTATATTTTGGCTTTTGGAATTTGTATCTCTAGAGCTCGACAGGCTTCCAGTAAATTCTCCACAATTCGCATACCTAAATGAATCAGAGCATTCTCGAAATGCTTGTTGAGTATTTAGTTGCTGAACAAAGAGTGCCTGGACAATTAGTCGTAGTGGCATCATTTCATTTTGAACTGCTTCAATGCAAACTTCTTGTGATAGTTTCTGGCAGTTGAGATATTTGCACACTAACCCTTTCTCGTCTTGTGATATATGTGGATGAGACTGAAAACAGAGAACTTCATATGAATTTCAACATCACGTCTATGGCATACCTTCTTATTAATACTAGTATAGTAGTATATGATATCTTACCAGGAGGAAGTTGTTCAGTGTCTTGTAGAGATGATCATGGCTTTGCCTGCTGGAAATTGGAATTGTTTCGATGAGATCCATGAGTCGTTTACAACCCAACTGCGAATCAGTAGCTATCTGGCTTAGATACAGGTCCCATAATTCTGCAACAACAGAATTGTTTTCTGAAGAAGTGCGGTTTCTTTCCGTGTTATACAATGACATATATGTTGAAACTATGCTCTCCATTGTGGACAACTCACGGCAAGAAGAAATGGATTGATTGGTACCATCCTTTGGAAGTAGAAAATCTTCAACCTGAGCCAAGTGTAGTAGAGATGAAATCTGACGCTGCAGCTTCTCCAATCTCTCATTTCTCAGATCAAGTTCTAGAGATTTAGATAGCAAACAGAAGTAAAAATCAACAGGAATCACTTTACCAGCCTTCTCTCCCATAGGCAACAAATCTATGATGCCTTCAAGGATAATTGAAAGTTCATCAACTCGACTTTTGCCCACTGAATTTGGAAGGATACGTTTGTTGACATAGAAGAGTATAATGGGGCTGACATATTTTTCTTTCATGCCTTGTCTTCTTAAAGATCCTATTATCCTCTTGAAAAATGGAAATGGCAAAGCGATAAGATCTTTAATCCACAAATCATGGCTTATGATATCTTTTAGTCTTTGATTAGTCCAGTGCTGGTGAGCCAAAGCCTTTATTGTAACTAACGGATGTTCTCTTCTCCTCTCGGGATCAATAATCTCCATACAAGCCATGAATGCGAGAGTCTCAATGCACCGGCTCACGATTAGAAGCTCTTCAGCCCAGGGAAGTAATGTTTGACACTTTTGGAGAACAATTAAAGTGCCATCCCAACTTTGCAACACAACTTGGTTAAGATAAATATCGAACCGCTCACAGAGATTCCCAGAGCCATAATCTTCTGTCATTTGAAGAAACTCTGCTGCACATCGTAATGCCGCAATATTGACGGGATCAACGAGTGTTGACGAACCATACATGAAGAGTGCAATCATCTCAAAGGTCTCTGCCCCACCTGGAAAACGGTTAGGCAGCGTAACTTCATTCGATTCATTCAATTTTTCCTTCAAGTATCCACTCCTACAAGTCAATGGATGCTGCAACAGACGGTAACATTATTTTTCATAATAGTTAGATTGTGTAATCAGTATAGAATCTTTCTTTACCTTGTGCAAGTTGAAAGTTCTGTCAGCAACCCGAACACAAACAGAAACAGGCAAACCGGTCTCTTTGCTCCTGAAAACATCATTACAAGTTAAAGAAATCAAAATCTGACGAAATTAGCAGACGAAAAGGGATCGAATGAATTGCGTAACCATGATATGATCTTGATTTTGAGCAAGGCAGCGACATTCGGAGAAGAAAATGGACTTGACAGCAATGAGCAATCCATCAAAATTCTTTACATGTCAATGAATATTGGTCAGTGAAGTGGAAGTGAAGTGAGGTTAAGATAAATATTTGTTAAGTAGTGAAGGGATAAATGTTTGAAAGAATAATTAGGCAGAGCATTAGATACAGTGTATATGTGTACACCTCTTTTTCTTCAAAACTTCACAGCTCTTTTTCTTTGGTTGACCCGGAATTCAGGAGCGTATAAAATCACACAAAACTTTAAAATTCGCAAAAATAAAATATTGTTAAAAAGGAAAATCTTGACAACCTGAATATCGAAATTCTCAAGCTATGGAAAATCTACATGACCAAAATTGTCAGTTTGGACGATAAAATCGCATGCGACTTTCAGTTAAATTGGATACAAATGTTAGTGATTTCAAAATTTTATTCTCCGACTTTTAAGTCAAGTGAAAGTTGCATACAATTTGACATTTACATTGACGGTTTTAGTTACGTAAGAATTCAGATTTACATATTTAAATATATTGGACGTTTAGAACCCTATCCTTTAAAGTATGTGGACCCATGATTACAATTTACACCACATGAAAGGCTCGAGAGCACAACCTTAATTTCCATATTTAAAAAAAATTTATGTCGTTTGAGAACTTTAATGACGAACAACCATGGTTTGTTTGGTGTGTTAAATTGAACAATATTAAGAGAAATATATATTGACAAATTTTATCATGTGCTGATGTCGTATTCACTTAACTCGGAGACATGTTTGGGTACTATAAGTACCATTTTCAAAATTTATAAGTACCATTTTCAAAATAATAAATGAATAACATTAGCATAGACTAATAAAATCATGAAAAGAAGGCTTAAAAAGGTGGAGCGAGGTACTATAATAAAATAGAAAAATGAGAATAGATGAATTGCTTGCGGAGGAAGTTTTGTAGTAAATCCAATGCCCCAAACGGCACGTCTTCTCAAAAACTGGCTCTACTTCCCGAGATTTCAATTTTAATATATTAAATTATTGTAATTGTTTAAGTTAATTATAAAAGAAATTGATTCAAAAAATGGTCATTAAAGAATGTTTTGTAGTTTTTAATCACAATTAAATGTTTCAAATGTCATAATCAGCAATCTACGATTTTTCAAGGTTTAATTAGAATTAAAATTATATTCACATGAAGCGAGATTTACCCAGTGCGCACTCACAAGTAGCGGTGCGGGATCGACCTCCTAGACGTTTAAAATATTTTAGATACAAGTGGACTAGAATTGTTTTTCCAGTCGGTAGGGACAATTGTTCGATCAGCTAGAAGACCGTATAGTCACTGAGCTATGAATTATGATGTCTAACTTGCAAATAAATCTACTGAAATTCCCCATTACACACTTAGCCAAAATGAGCTTTCAGCACACATTCAGCACCCAAAAAAAAAAAAAAAAAAAAAAATTATATGCCTAAGAAATTTCTAGACTTGATTGAAAGTTTTGAAAAGTTAAGGACAAATACAAGGTTTTCTCATTTTCCAAGGGCTGAATAACATAACGATGGAAAATGATGATTATTTGCAATTTATTAGGTTTGGAGAGTTAAATTTATTTCAATTTTTATTTGAGGAAATTTCACCACATACTCTATTTTTAATAAAATTTCAAATATTACATTTCATCATTTTTTATATCGTAAATAATTCAATATTTAAAGTATAATCGAAATAGAAAAAATGATGTATTGACATTCTTATAGAATTGTAACCATTTATAGTTAAATTTGCATTCTTGTAGCTGTTGTAATTAATGTACAGCTTAAACTTTGCCATTTCGATTTTCAATTACAAATCAAAAATGAGAAAGTTTCAGACTTGTAATTTAGGTATTATTTTTTGGGTTATACAGTATATTCAATATATAAATGAATATTTTGGTACAATATGAAATCTTTTTTATTTCATAAGTATTTATGATTTTTTCCCTTTTTATTTTATGTTAGAGCATCTCTAAGAGACTCTCTATTTTTAAAGAGAACATTATATCATTTGGAGGGCATCTATAAATTTAGAGAGTTAAAATTTTGAAGTACTCCAACAAGTATTTATATTTAACACTTAATTTTANTTTACTACTCCCAAGAAATATTTATTATTTTTCTTTATATTTTATTTTAACTAGCTTTTCTTTAGATTATTTTATTGTTTTCCTACATTGAAAATTGAAACTTTTTTAATGCATTTAATTATAGATAGTGGGTTTGGCTCTTCAAATTTGAAGAGTCAAACCCACTCTCTAAATTAAAATGTTAATTTAAAGAATCTCTTGAAATATGATTTTAGATATTAACTCTTTAAAATAGAGAGCATCCCGTGTTTAAAGAGTCTCTTGAAGATGCTCTTACTATATTTGGGTCTAAAAAATTATTTAGGGTTTTGAATAGAGTAAATTGCCTATTTGGTCACTGAACTTTTAGCCATGCTTTTAAGGGGTCATTGA
>CAIGRO010285432.1:0-17298 GCA_903798355.1 Fraxinus baroniana | reverse complement strand
TTTTTAAACCATAAAAAACTGGTGAAAAAAAAAAAAAAAGGTTCGTTCAACCCATAAACAATGTCACTCAAAATCAGTGAAAAAAAACTTCAAATCAGGCCCCTAAAAGAATTGAAAAGCTATTTTCCCCAAAATTGGGGAGTGTTTCTACTACAAAAATTTTTAACAAATAAAATTTGATTAAGAAACTTATCCCTTGATACAAATCAATCTAATGGTTCCAGTTTATTACTTTATTTTCTTAAAAATAGAAAAAAAATAATAATAATGGCCCCATCCCTTACGTCCACGGCTCGACCCACTTGATCTTCATACCCCATCCCTATGTATTCAAGAGATTTGTCCGGGTCATGAATCGCGATGGGAAAAAAATTACGTCTCAATTCATCTTAACAATAGATTGTAGAAAATTGGTACTCAATCCACCATGGCGCAAACTTGGGTCAAGATTTTATGGGTAAATAGCACAAAATGTCCATATTTTATAATGTTATTGTGCAAAACGTCCATACATTTCATTTTTTTATATTTTCACCCATGCCTTCCACTTTTTATTTCGCAAAAGGTCATTTTTAACAATTTTTTAAATAAAATGACAATCTTGCCCTCACATTCTAACGAGAAAAAAAGAAAAGAAAAGAAAAAATAAAAAACTAATTGCAATCATATTTTCAATATTTTTAAAAAAGTACAAACGAATCCTAAAAAATTAGGAAAAAAAATTAATTTCTCCATTTCCCAAAAAAATGGCCACTTTCTTCTCGCTTTACCCTTCGACTTCCTACTCTTTCCTCTTTCCTCTCTCCTCCTAGAACCCCAAAACAACTTTTTTTCTTTATTAAAATCAAATTAAACTTGTATATGCTTCAAGAAAAGATCATTATCTGTAAATTCAGTTCTACCAATAGAAACTGACTCAAAAGTTCCACAAATGGTGCAGACTTTCTGGCAGTGGATAAAAGATGAAGGGGTGGTGGTGTCAACCAAGACTCCGGTACGGTTGGGGGTGGTGCCTGAGGGCCTTGGACTGGTGGGCACAAAGGATGTTGCTAAAGACGATGTCGTTTTAGAGGTGCCCAAGGAATATTGGATCAATCCTGATACTGTTTTAGCATCAGAGATTGGAAATGTGTGCACTGAATTGAAGCCTTGGATTTCTGTTGCTCTGTTTTTGCTTAGAGAGAGGTTTAGGGAGGATTCTAAGTGGAAAAATTACATTGATATTCTCCAGAGATCTCCAATTTCCAAGTTGCCAGGCTCAATATTGGACCAATCAACACCACCAAAGAAAATTGATTGAATCAAATACCAGAATGGAACATTGATGAATATTTACAACAAGCAATTTACGTTAGCAATTAGTTTTTTATTTAGGGTTCGTTTGTAGAATGAATTTTTCGGGGAGAATGCAGAATGAATTTTTTTTTTCGGGAGATGGATAATGAATTTCTTTTCTAATTTATTTAGGATTCGTTTTGTACTTTTTTTTAAATATTGGGAGTATGGTTGCAATTATCTTTATTTTTTTCTTTTTGTTTCATTTGAATATGAGGGTAAAATCATCATTTTATTNTTTTTATTTAGGGTTCGTTTGTAGAATGAATTTTTCGGGGAGAATGCAGAATGAATTTTTTTTTTCGGGAGATGGATAATGAATTTCTTTTCTAATTTATTTAGGATTCGTTTTGTACTTTTTTTTAAATATTGGGAGTATGGTTGCAATTATCTTTATTTTTTTCTTTTTGTTTCATTTGAATATGAGGGTAAAATCATCATTTTATTTGAAAAATTGTTGAAAATTATATTTTTTGCAATGAAATGTGGAAGATAAGGGCGAAAATGCCAGAAAATGAAAGGTAGAGACATTTTGCACAATAACATTAACAGGTAGGAACGTTTTATGTTATTTACCCAGATTTTATTCGAAGCATTACTCTTTAATCTTTATTCAGACAAATATTCTACTTGTACAATAGGGGGGAGACACATGGCTTTTAAGTAACCCATGTAGTCATCCCCCAAGTACATCAAGAATAATCCCATAAATAAATTATAAATGAACTACACGATGATGATTAAGTTCTATTCGATTCAGGGTTGGCATCATTCAAATAGTTTAAAATCATAAATCCATGGCAAGCATACGCAAAGAGCACTTGCATTGTCATAGCATTGCAAACTATTGCAAATCTGAGGTTACTTTTAAGTGTTCTAAATAAATTGGAAGACAACTACAAGAAACGCCTGCACTTACCATGAATTCAGTATAAACCCNCAATAGGGGGGAGACACATGGCTTTTAAGTAAACCATGTAGTCATTCCCCAAGTACATCAAGAATAATTCTTGTTGTTAAATATGGAGGAGCTGCGAAGTCAGTGGTGGGCCTGCAGGTTCTGTAATTGTGGGCATTGTCACCATTCTACAAAGATCTAGGTGGATGGAGTTAAAGATGAAATGGTGGTCAATGATTGGTTGATCCAACCCAATTTCTACGATGACCTTTAACTAGATTAACAAACAAAATCTCAAATACCTTCCATTTCAGGGGCCCAAAAAGCTATAAAGGCAGGAGAGAAGGAAGCCAAGCCGGCGTGTTTTTTTTTTCGAAAAGTTCTCTGTTAAGGTGTGTGATAAGAGGGATTTTCCATGTTTTTTTAAGTGTCTGATGGCAAAAAATTTCCCTAGAAAACATTTTCCACATATGGTCCACACATACACCAATTCCATTATTTGGTTGAATTGTTTTTCCCACCTTTTTGATGGGAAACTGAATTCCAGTTTAGTTTTTTTTTGGGCAATGGAAACAAATTTCATGTAAAATAAAGCTGAACGAACACTAAAATTTGATGAAAAAATGATTTTCTAGAAAATATTTATTATTATTATTATTATTTTTTTTTACTTTTTGACAATGTAAACTAATTTTATAATCAACTGTGAAAAAAATTATCACTTTAATAAATAATATCCATGTAAAATAAAACCAAACAAACACAAAAAGATACAAAATCTTAAATTTTTTTTGAGGAAAAAATTATATTAATTAAATACACTTATTAACAATTCTCTATAAAATAAGTTCTAAACAAAATTTAACACACTTTTTTTTAAAATTTATTTTCTTTCTCCTCATTCTTCACGGTCATACGCTGACAACTTCTAATTTTTAATTACATATAGTCAAAATGCGGCCCAACAAATTCCCAAAATTCAGTGCTGAACTGGGAAAAAAAGATATTAACACCGCTGAAAATTCATGGCTACGCTGCTTCGGAAGGTCTTTGGATCCGTTTCCCAACGGTCCGGTTCGAGTTCCAGGTCCAATTCCAACCCGCAAATCGATCGCTTCCAGCGGATGATGTATACTCAGATTTCATCATCGAAGTCGAACTTCGCAAAATCAACTAATTGCAGCTTCTGGACGGGCTCTCTTCTGGTAACGAGCGACGGGCTTCTCACGATTTGATGAAATTGGGGGTTTAGGGTTTTTATAGAGTGGATTTGGGGAAATTTTCTTTACTATGAGGTTTGGGGAAATAAGAGACGAGGTTTGGGTTTATACGATTTTGATGGAAGTCGTGTGTCCTAATTGCTCAAGTCTTGTTTGGTTGAGATTTGCTTATTTGGCTAATGAGGTGGCGATTGTGAGTTTATTTGGAAGGATTTAACAGGCTATGTCATTTTTCCATCAGCCACGTAGGAGGATTAGTTAACGGTTTGAATTGGGTGGGTGATGGAGTTGAATGGAGTGAAGTTCAGTGGCCACCGAGACAATTGTTAAATTTCGGTGAGTAAATCGTGACACAACCAAAGTTCAGTGGTTAACGAAACATTTAACTCCAAAATGCGGCCCAACAAATTCCCAAAATTCAGTGCTGAACTGGAAAAAAAAAGATATTAACACCGCTGAAAATTCATGGCTACGCTGCTTCGGAAGGTCTTTGGATCCGTTTCCCACCGGTCCGGTCGAGTTCCAGGTCCAATTCCAACCCGCAAATCGATCGCTTCCAGCTGATGATGTATACTCAGATTTCATCAATCGGGGAATTCGATCGGATTCCCGTTGACATTTTCATTCTAATTCTCGAAATTCTTGGCCCCAAAGAGTCGGCCAAGCTCAGAGCCGTCTGTAAATCATGGAAATTTATTGTGTCGGATAACAAACTTTGGATGTATTTTTTACAGAACCAGGAGCAGCCTGGGGATTCCATTTTCTTTGCTGAAACTCACTTGCGTTCCGGCTTTCCCCTACAGTAAGTTTTATTGATTTATGTTCGTTTTTGAGCATGAAATTGATATGATTATAGAAGTTTGGTTACAAGCATAGGGTTTAATTTTATGTTAGGATTCTAGTTTTATATACTTGAATTGCCTAATTACGTGGTTATGATATTGAGTATTTGATAATATGTTTTCCACTTAATTTAATTAGGCCTATCCTAGCTTACTATTCTCATGACTGTTTATTTATTATTATTATTATTTTATTTTTAATTACATATAGTCAAAATGCGGCCCAACAAATTCCCAAAATTCAGTGCTGAACTGGAAAAAAAAGATATTAACACCGCTGAAAATTCATGGCTACGCTGCTTCGGAAGGTCTTTGGATCCGTTTCCCACCGGTCCGGTTCGAGTTCCAGGTCGAATTCCAACCCGCAAATCGATCGCTTCCAGCGGATGATGTATACTCAGATTTCATCAATCGGGGAATTCGATCGGATTCCCGTTGACATTTTCATTCTAATTCTCGAAATTCTTGGCCCCAAAGAGTCGGCCAAGCTCAGAGCCGTCTGTAAATCATGGAAATTTATTGTGTCGGATAACAAACTTTGGATGTATTTTTTACAGAACCAGGAGCAGCCTGGGGATTCCATTTTCTTTGCTGAAACTCACTTGCGTTCCGGCTTTCCCCTACAGTAAGTTTTATTGATTTATGTTCATTTTTGAGCATGAAATTGATATGATTATAGAAGTTTGGTTACAAGCATAGGGATTAATATTATGTTAGGATTCTAGTTTTATATACTTGAATTGCCTAATTACGTGGTTATGATATTGAGTATTTGATAATATGTTTTCCACTTAATTTAATTAGGCCTATCCTAGCTTACCATTCTCATGACTGTTTATTTATTATTATTATTATTTTATTTTTTTCAATTCTTGTTCTTTTTGAAATTCACCGATTATGACGGACTACTACATAATGACATTTGGCCTTAATCAAGGATGAAGTCGATTCCATCTTAGATTTTAGCGAACCTAACTCATTGCTCTAGGATTAAGTTATATATGTTTAAGTCATGGGGTTTGATCTCAAAAGGTCAACGACTAG
The DNA here is from genome assembly GCA_903798355.1 of Fraxinus baroniana. Taxonomy (NCBI): domain Eukaryota; kingdom Viridiplantae; phylum Streptophyta; class Magnoliopsida; order Lamiales; family Oleaceae; genus Fraxinus; species Fraxinus baroniana. The sequence continues at coordinate 11,959 of CAIGRO010285432.1, read as the reverse complement.
TCCAATGTGTTTACGAAAATATATTTCGAATTAAAACCACCGCAAATATACGATTCGTTAACAAGTAATAAAGTGGATTTTAAGTTCAAGTATCCTCCTACAAAGATTGATTAGTTCAATTTTAATTATCTCAACTTTAACCGAAGCAAGAATAATATGATGTTTTGTTTGTGACAAAATTATGAATAAATTAATCTACTTGGTACACATTAAAATTTTAATTCTCATTCTTATACTCATTTTCAACCATACATTCTTCAATAAAATAATATTTTCCATCACATCAATAACTTTATTTTTTCATCTACACATTCTTCATCAATCTATTATTTCAGAATACATTATTCCAAAAAAATGTGGCTCAAACACACCCTAAATGCAAATTGATGTGTTTAATAAATGACAAACATACTAGGATCTCGAATTCCCATGCAATAATACTTTTTTAAATGTAGTTCTACGCTTTGATGACATGATTGAATTTTGACGAATTAATGTTCCTATTTTATCTAACAATCTCTTTCGAGTAACGTTAAACCTATTCTCATATACATAGTTGTCAGACTCGACCCGAACACTGACTCGGACAATGTAGTGGGTCAATGAGTTAGTGGTTCAACCGGTGGGTCATTTCATAAAAACCTATAAAAAAATATGAAGTATAAATTTTTTTAGGGCAAAATTAAAATTTTTAATTTATTTTTCACTAATTATTTAGATATATAAAATAAAGTAAAATGTTGGACCAAGTAATACTAAAGTATTTTGTGTTCATGTGGTGAGGAATCAATTATTTTTCTTAGAGGTCCAATGTTCAATTCCCTTTGACCCAAAATTTTTGTAAAAGGATTTCAAAACCTAGTCAAATCGGTTAATCGGGCCGGGTAAATCACCGAACTCGGTCAAAACCCAATTTTGACAGAGACAAGTGCATTTCTATCCATTTTAATCTGTCCGGCCAGGTCAAGGGTCGGGGCCGATTTTTATAACTATGCTCATATATGACCCAATTATATTTCTATGGCTGATGTAAACATATAAAAATACATAAATTTTTATGAACACTTAAAAATCACATAGAACATAGTGATATATTTTTATCCCATATCAGACTTTATGACAATTTATATATGTCGAACCTATTTTTCTTATTTCAAATGCATAAAATAGGTCACCACATTCACACAACTACCGTGTACAATAATTGTGGAGAATAGAAAATCATATAAATTATTCAATATTCAAAAACGTGTTTTTAATGTCAAACATATAAAACTAAAGATTAAAACTCACATTACATGTTTTATCGTTCTCTTAGCACAAAGAAAACTAGCCGGCATGTTATGAAGAAGAAAACAAAAGAAATATTGAAGAATCGACATCACCCAAACAATGGTGAATTGAATTTTCGAGTATTGGAATCGATTTCCGTATTGTTGCCTCCTTTACCCCCAAAATCTCTTAGAAACTGTTATAATGCGTGGTAATCACTTATGGATGACCGTAAGTCTTTAAAAGAAGTCTCAAGATTTGTTTACATAAGAGTTGGAATCAAATTAGGAAACCAGAAATTTTTCCCCGATTCTAGACATAGAAAATGGCTCATGTTATTAAGTTTAGGGTTGGGCCTATAATTGGGTGGCTGCCCAGTTATAAAAATTTCGCGAATTTTCCTTTTAGTCATTTTCTTCATTTTTTCTTCCATCTTGGTCCTCTACATCAAATTACTTCAATCCTTTATAAATTGGTATATATTTTTATCTTTATTCGACGTAAAATTTTCTTTAGGATCTCCTACCATGTAGTTTTAACAACTTTGGCCAATTATTTTAAGTTTTAATATGACCGTTGCGGCATACCTAATAACTTTTTAAATGTCTATGTTAGACCAAATGCCCCATGTGCAATACCACTGTTTTAATTCATATCATCTTTTGATGCACTTGTATGAATTTACGCAAGTGTTAATTTGAAATCAACTATTTGGTGGTTCGGGTGATGGGGTGGATGATTATGAAGTCATGATGGTGTCAAAGGAGGTGGCAGGAGGTGAATTGGACTGTCAATATTTTGTATTTCACTGGAAGAATAAGTTTATTTAGCTGTTGATGACTTTCATAAAGATCATGATGGAAATGCATGGCATGTAACTATCATGATTTCCTGATTTTGATGTGTGCTATATGTCAAAATGATGGGAGTATTATCACGAATAAAGTAATGCTATTCGTACATTATTGTGTCAGTTTGATGGGGAGAGAGAGAGAGAGAGAGAGGGAGGGAGGGAGAGAGAGAGAGAGATTAATATAATCCAAATCATCAATCTGTACAAGTAACATTACTTATCACGAATATGTTGAGCTATTGATTTTTCTTTCTTCATTTCATTCACTCGTTTTCTTTTCAAAATCTGGCAGGCTGGGTAATTGTTCAAAAATGATATTGTCAACTAGTATTACCTGTAGAAAGATTGCATTTATGCAATTAATTGTTGCTTTGGCCTTGTTTGTGTTTCCATTGATATATGATTTGATACTATGAGGCTTGATGCTTGTATTTTGAGTCTTTGACTATTGTATAATGGAATCTCTCACTTGATTGTTGGGATAGAAAGGGAAGAGGAGAACAGGTTTAGGGACGGATCATTATTAATGCACAATAACCATTAATAGTGCATTATGTAATTGCAGAGTATTTCCTACTCAGGTGCCCGATCTGTCGTTTTTGCACATCTATGGTCAACGTGTACAGGGCCCTGGAGCTATTATAATTGATGGTGTGTATTCATTGCTTGATGTTCTTGTGCTACTTTCACAAAATTTGCCTTTTGTATTTACACAGCATACGTTTTCTGTCAGGAGAGACTTTTTGCCTTTGTATTTAATATTGGCTGTTTTTTTATCACACAAAATATGTTGTGAATTTCTTCAGCTGAGCTGCTATCCCAACCAAACAAGAGAATATTATAATCTTTTCTTCAAGTTTTATCACTTATTCCATCTTATTTATTTTGTTTATTACCCTTCAACCATTTGAAAATGAGAAAGATACCAGAAGGGCGATAGAATTTCTCCTATTTCCTTCAAACCGGCAGAAGCAGGTTTTACCCTTATTTGTCCTGCTCCTGCTTTCTGATCTTTTATGGTCTCTCTTTTTCCTTCCAGTCCAAAGATTAAAAATCCTTTATTCCATCTGGGATTTAACTTGCCATATTTGACCAATTTGTCTTCACTTTTTATTTTTATCATAGGTGGCTCCGGTTATTGCAAATATGGGTGGAGTAAGTATTCCTCTCCGTCTGGGCGTTCGGCAACATTTTTGGTGAGTTTCTGTTTGTTGTTAACAATGCTGTGGTTTCTGACCAAAACTGGTGTCTTCAATCTTTAATTCAATTTGAAGTTCTTTCAAAATGCAGGAATTTGGAAATATCGAGTCTCCAATGTCTTCTAGACTTAGACATTTCTTCTCAACAATTTGCAGCAGGTTTATCTTTCTATAACTATCACCACCATCTTCTAATGTTTTGTAGTTATTGATCTGTTTTCTGAATGATGCAGCGTTTAGTTTCCTGCATCTTTATGTATATTCAACTACAATCTAGATTTTCCTTTGAGAATTTGAAAAGCCTATTTCTAATGTTTTGATAATTCATATTTAAATTACCTCCCTCAAGAATCTGCATAAGTTCCCACAGCTCTGTGATTTGTAATATAGTGAGGTTCATTGTGAAATGTAGAGCCTAATTAACTCGGATATTGTGTTTGTTATATTCCATTGGTACTTTCAGGTTTAACCTTCATTCTCCGGTTCTTTGCGAATTACTTTGAACTCTTGTGATATGTAGGATGCAGGTGAAAACATCCACGCAACCTATAATCGTGTCAGTACCACTTTGCCATTATGATGGTTAGCTTCAACTTCATATACTCTTTGACTTTCATGTGTACCATCGTAATTTTCTCAAATGTTACTTTTTTAGATTGTTAACAGATTGTTAACTTATTGTCCAATATATGATGCTTTCAGTATAATCAATTTTATTGAAATAAAATGTCTATGAAAATGATTTCCACTTATCGGCTCTTCATTTTGAGACTTTTGAAACATTAAATTTGTTTCACTTTTATGATCGTTTTGATTGTTTTCAATCGTGTATAAGCCTGTGATTTGCATCCCTAAGATGGAAGTTATAGAACTGAGCAAGAATTATCCTTTTTGACTGTTTTCAATCATGTATAAGTCTGTGATTTGCATCCCAAAGATGGAAGTTATAGAACTAAGCAAGGATTTTGGTTAATTAATTTTTAGAACATGTAAGAAAGAAAATTTCCAATTCTCAACTGAACTTTTGTGCCTTTTACTTTTGGCCAAAAATCTGTTTGACAGTTTGGTTGATCAGTTATGAATTTTACATGTAGTGATATTTGTTTTCCTCTGTTATTATTATGATTATGTTTCAGATACCGAGTCTGCAAAAGGTTCTAGGAGACAGCTAAAGGAAGCCATTTACTCTGCATTATTTGATATGAATGTTCCAGCTGTTTGTGCCATCAATCAGGTAGTGTCTATATGTCACTTTCTCAATAAGCTCTGGTGGAATCATTGCAGTAGCATTCCTGAAAGCTAAAAATTGAATTGCATCTTAACAAGGAATTACCAATCTTTTGAATGACGAATTTGTGGCCATGAAAAACCCATATTTGCTCGAACACTATCATGAGCAACATTAATACGTCATGATCTATGTCGTATCTCCTTCTCGGAAACATCTCTCATTGAGCTGGTTCTTCTATTTGCCTATTTTTGTATAAATTTGTGTTGAATAAAGCGAAAAAATCTTAACGAATGCTGCATGGTTAGCTTGATTGCTTGCAAAATTCCAGAACCAATGCTATTGGGAAATTTCTGCTGAGTTTATAAACTCAATGTTTCCGAAGTTTTATGAGCAAACTATTATTGCATATAAACATTATTAGTGCTTAAGTTCAAATGACCTCAACCTCCTACAATTAAAAATAAATGTGAATTTGATCAATTGTCTTTGTAAATTGACAACATGATTTTTTTTGCTGTGTTGTAATGAATTACCTCATGGTTTCTTTTGAATTAGTGCAGGCAACTTTAGCTTTATTTGCGGCAAGACACACTTCAGGAATTGTTGTGAATATTGGTTTCCATCAAACTTCTATTGTTCCGAGTAAGTTCTTTCTTCTTGATGCTATACTTGTTTTCCAGAAGTATTTCACGTGCTTTATTAGACTTCAATTGTAAACGTAATCACGTATTTCTACATATAGGATTTTTTCTCTTCTCATGAGAAACTGAACAAGCATGGGGAGATATCTTTTGCCTGTTTCCATTTTTCATGTTTTTCTACTTAATAGATTCACACCTTTCAAGTCCACATTTCCTAATTGAGCACCCAAGGATTAACAAAGACTCTTAACTGTTTGGTTTTTCTGTTTTGACAGTTTTACATGGTAAAATTATGCACAAGGTGGGTGTGGAAGTCATAGGAATTGGAGCTTTGAAAATTACTGGATTCCTTAAGGAGCAGATGCAACAGAATAATGTTAATTTTCAATCACTCTATACTGTGCGCACCTTAAAAGAGGTAAATATCCATTTTCCTTTTCTGTAAACCACATTTACTATGCTCCTTTTTGTTGGCTATGTTCTCACTGGGATTTGAGGAGAAGGGTAGGAAGAGAGGGGTTTGTGTGGTTATCTGACCTGATTAGGCCTGTGTACCTAAGCTGTAGAATCTTGGTTGGCTATAACCCCTTGTTGTCTCATATCTCTGGTGAAGTCATGACTTGTTAAATCTTTCTTCCAAACATATCTTCTGCTTGGAGGGGTGTCAGTGTGGGAGAAATGATTCTCAAAGAGGGCTGTGTGATTTATTTTTATTATCATACTAATTCGTTGTAGACTCAGATACTCTTGGTTATGTCACAGAACCTATGCTATGTTGCTCTTGATTATGAAGCTGAACTTTCCGAAGATACACAAGCATCTTTTCGAGTTCCATCAGAAGGTTGGATCACACTTTCAAAGGAACGGTTTCAAACAGGAGAGATATTGTTCCAGCCTCGCATTGCAGGCATGTATGTACATGTCTCCTTATTCTGGAACTTCTAGGATTTGGTGAAGCACTTTCCTATAGTATTTTGTTTGTCTAGATATATTTAGAAATGGTAGTTTATCATCGACCATCTGAATAAGATGATTTCAAAATAAATTTAGGGTAATACCTTGAGATTCTGGATAATATATATTCAGGAGACTTCATGTTAATAATTGGTAAAAAGTTTATCAACTTTGTGGATGCCTGTTTATTGCTTTTAGCTCATTTATATCATGGTTAATTTGTATCTCCTGGTCTTTTTGCAGGCAGGCAATGGCTTTACAACAGGCAGTGGCACTTTGCATGGATCACTGCCAAGATGCTGAGTTAACAGGTGACAACAATTGGTACAAAACTGTGGTATTGGCTGGGGGCAGTGCATGTTTACCAGGATTATCAGGTCTGAGCCGCTATCTTCAACTCATTTTGTTTGTAATTTGTTGATGGAAGTCCATAAAGTCTGTTTTGCTAGATTAGTAAGAAGAATCTATAAGAATCTCAAATAATTATAATAACGAGCGATATTTTCATTTAGATGCATCTAATTTGTGGCTGGAAGTTGTTGACATCATTCATTGCTTTAACAGAGAGATTGGAGAAAGAACTCCGTGGATATCTCCCAGCATCTATGTCTAGTGGAATCAGAGTTATTCCACCTCCGTATGGCGTAGATTCTGCATGGTTTGGAGCAAAGCTTGTTAGCAATGTATGCTACACACTATGCTGAGTACTCCATTTTAATCTTGATGCTTAATTTAGTGGTTGATAAATTAATACAGTGGTAGGCTTTAGGCTATTCTTTAGTTTAGCTTTGGACGAGTTCTAAACTAAAGTACCATGAAAATGTTTTGAACTTGTCCATCTACGGAATATTGTATAAAGAAGATTTCTCAAAAACTGGGAAACCTCATCAAATCAACTTGAATTGTAGTTGCTTGTGTAGTCTAACCATTTCATCATCTAATTTTCTTTTGTTTCTACAGTTGAGCACGTTTACCGGATCTTGGTGCATGACTAAAAAGCAATTTCGACATTGGTCCAGACGCAAGCAAATGTGGTGAAAGCTTTTCCCTCATCTGCCGTCGTAGACTAAGTTGGAAAAGCTGATGAAACAAAGGAGTTCTTTGATGCCAGTCATAAATATTCTCTATTGTTGTATAATATATTCGAAAACTTTATCATATAAACATGATGTTCAATTCTTTTAGAGTTATTATGTCATGGATAAGTTGTGCAAATAAAGGCCTTCATAGATAAAACTTTTTGCTGCTATTGCAGATTAATAAAGGTTAATACATTAGTTTTTCTTACTCAGTTGTTAAGAATCTTGGAGTCATTGCAGATAAATTTAACTTTTTATACAATTAAAGTAAAAGAATCCAAGGGACAAACGCGAAAACTTCACATAAATTGCAGCAACACAAGAAAAGCTGCTACAAGAATCATCCCTCTGAATGGTTTACTTACTGTCCAACATCCCTTAGATTTCTCTGATTGTGATGCTGATGGTGGTAGTGCAGGGCATTCAAGCCCTTGCTTCCCTTCCTTGCATTCACTAGCAAATAAACCCGGTGGATACTTCCCCTCAAGGTTAATGTAGTTGAACATGATCGAGGCACACTCGTTTGTTAAATCGTTTATATCATCAGCAAACTGACAAGCAAATTCTTTGAGAGCAGGACAACAGAGGCTGGGTAGGTAGCGTGGTCCCTTGCATTTGCTGGTGATGATAGTGTAGTTCTGGAACTCAAAGCTAACTGGGCAAGCTGTGAACCAAAGGGAAAGTATTCAATGAATCAGTACATCACACTAAATTAAACAGCTGCACACTATAGATTTAGGTAAGTTTAAGGCTTCTATTAGGCACAAAATTTCAGCGTTTGATAGTGTTGACAATAGAGTGCGCAAATAAGATATGAGGCAATTTATGTAGGCTCAAATAAAGTAACACTAGAGAGAAAATTGTCTTTCCAAGAAAGGATGCCATGACAAAAATATGGCCTGGAAGGTCAAGGTGACAATTAAAAATCCGAGGGTCGAGATATACAACTAGGCCAATAATCTTTTTAGGTGTGGCTCTGCACAACAGCTTCTAGACTGTATTAAACAACCTTTACACTGTAAACAGTTTTTCTCAGTTCGAAAAATCAAGTAAGAGAATCGAACTGAAACTTTTTTCAAATTCGACAGTGTTGGTCTAACTGAAGGTAAAGTTTATGTATGTTGGTAAACTCTGCATTCCATTTTACACGAAAGATACTCTTAACAAAACTACAAGAAATATAAAATGAATGTGAAAGAAACTATGCGGGGAGCTTTGCATCAAAATCTTGCACTCAAAAGAATTTTGAGAAGAAAAGAAGAAAATATCATAATTAATATTTTCCAATTCGTTAAAACTCTTTAAGCACTTGAAAAACTGTGTTTCAAATGAATTCATCAAGGATATTGTGATTGAAAGCAAGCCATACATGAAGGTTTAACCCCGAAATTGACACGACTAAAATTGCTGCAAACGAATTAGTTTAATTGGATCATCGTGGAAAACCAGTTTTGGATCAAACAACAGCATGAAAAATAGTTCATATAATCGAATCCAAGTTCATTAGTAGTAGTAAAACGTCTTGTTGGCAACAAGCACTAAGAAAACATAGTAAATTCATGGAAATTTCCTGAAAAATATTAAAAATTATTATCATGGAGTTCAAAATTATACCACAAAACATAGAACCTCAAATTTAAAAGTTCTAAGGAAGACAATTTCACGATAAATGAAGGAGACAAAAAGGAAGAATTAATGAAAAACGTACGCTTTTTAGCCTGAAGGAGTTTCCTTCCAGTTGGACCCGATGATTCAAAAATAGAATCTGCACCATTAACAACAAACCAAAAAAACTCGTTAAAAAGCTAAAAAAACACAAGAAATATATAGATATAGATATCTATATAGAGCGAGAAACCTGAAAAGAAAGTAGAAGCAGAGAGGCCAGCGAAGAGGGAGAGAAATACAGCCAGAATCAAACAACACTTGAAATTACTCAAACCCATAATTTTTCTGATCTAATCAATCAATTTCTATCTCTAAAATTAAAATTCGTACACATAAGCAATTCAATCACTAATATCTAAAAAGGAAAATTTGCATAGACTCCCACCGGAGTTCAATTCCTCTACATCCCCTGCAGATCTGTATTTTTCTACTTCAAGTATGTACCAATCCCACAAGAGTTCAACACAAATACACAATGTGGGCCAATATATAATAGAAATATGAGCTGGAAACAGATACAGATGGAGTGCAGATAGCACGGTGCCAATTCTCCACGCCGGTGAAAGGTTTTCCCTTCTTGTGTCCGCGTTTAGAAAAGTTACTTTTATAATAGTCGCACTTTTATTAAAGGGTTAGTTAGTTACAAAAAGTATTATTTATTGAAATATTAAAAGAAAAAATATCCTTAATTGAAACAAAAATCACAGCCTATATTATCATACATAAATATTTTTTAATTATTAATTTTTTGTTAAATATTATTTTCTTTAAAGGATGATATTTTCCTATCATAAACTCCAACATCAAATAAATAAAAATTAATTTTACTAATTTTATTGAAAATATAGGAAACACTTTATATTTTACTCTTTTAATTTTATAAAAACAAATAAGAACATTTAATTTTATTATCTTCTAATTGACAGTTTTCTTCAGTGAATTTTCTTAAAAAAATAAAAAAAAAATCAATTAATATAATTTTTAAATAAGTAGTTGTATTTTGTCTCTAAAAATCAATATATTATTCATATAAGGTTGAAATAATATTCCAGCTTAAAATTTTTAACATACCATAGTCATTGATAATTTTCATTCCATTGATCCTGTATATTAACTTAAACCAAGATTGAATAATCACTTAATTGACGGCAACCAAGTCATTATTTGAAATTTTAATTGTTGAAATAATATTTTTTTATTGGAGAATATTCAATTGATAAGAAGAGAAAAATAAATTGTAATTTGAAGGGCGCAAACTGGGCGATACTTGATTCTTAACAAGAGTCAACATCTTTGCTCAATCAACACTTAATTATCTCTCTAAAAACTGAAAAAATAGCTTTCCATCACTGTAAAATAGAATTGTTTTCTAAAAAGAACGCTGAAAAAGTAGCTTTCATTTTGCCAAAGCTGCCCATAAATGGAATGATTGTAGAATAAGGGTAAATTTCACCATTCCTTGCTAACCTTCAGGAAAAGTAGCAGACCTAACCCGACCTTTTATTAGAAAGGTTGAGCCCCGCCTGCTCCGAGAGCATTGTGGAGGAGGTAAATCGCGGAATGTGTCCCAACAGGTTAGAATATAAGAGCTGCCATATCGGTACCCACAAATAATCAAATTCAAAACTTTGTTAGAAGCAGGAATCGAACCCTCACACTACTACTGTCAGCTCAACTGAGACTACTTTAATCACGTCATTTGCACCACTGAGCTATGTCTCGGGACAATAACCCGACCTTTTGTTTGTCACACGTTATCCTCAACTTTCGAGAAATTAATGCAATTTACTCGTAGGATAACCAAATCTTGCATCATATTAAAAATCCATCTCCAACCATTACATCAAATGAACGGTGTTCAATTATTTCATTCTCTTTGTTTATTCTTAGTAATTTATTAATTTGAAATATTATTTATTTATTTTAGAAATACATAAATTACTAAACCCCCGTTTGGTGCATATTATTTTCAAAATAATGCATTTTTTTGTTGATGTGATGGAGAACATGTTGTTGAAAAAGAAAGAAAAATTATTGATGTGATGAAAAATATTATTTTATTGAAAATGAGTAGAATAATGAGAATGAAAAAAAAAATGTGGCCAAACAGGGGCTAAATAAATAATTACAATAAATTAAGGAAAATATTAAATTCATTAATAAATATATTATTAAAACATAATCCAATTAGTAGAATCACTTCGAAAATGAAAAATATTAAATCATGTCATTAAAAAAATAGTGCATTGCATTTCAAATTTGAATGTTATGATATTATGAAGTTGAAATATCATTACAATTTAATTCTCATAATTCATACGTTTTTCCTACAAATGATCGATTAATGAATTTCATCTGGTTCGTTTGGAAATTATTTTGAGGATTTTGGAGGATCTAGAAGCGATCTTCTAGATTACTAACTATGCACTTGTTTTTATGTATCGTTTTTTTTTTTATAAAAATAAAAGTAGATTAATGTAGGTATGTCGTTGTTTTAATATATTGCTTGTTAACTATAAATAATTATATTTGTTATATTTTAAAATTTTTTATTCTTATTTTAATTAATTTAGTAATTGTTATTTTTAACATTTAAAATTTATTTTAAATGCAAATAATAATAATAATAATAATAATAATAATAATAATAATAATAATAATTGTATTGAAAATTATATAACACAAATACCCTCCTACAATTCTTTTGGCAAATGAAAGAAGGAGGCAAATTGGACTTTGCACCATTTTGAAAAATTCAAAATGGTGCAACAAAAGGTGTCACATTGGAGCACCTTTGCACCAGATTTTGGTGAAATTTGGTGTTTTTGTGTTCCATTGGAGATGGTCTAAATAACTGCAAACTCAAACACAGTCGAGATAATATGTAGTCAAGTAATTCTACAAAAATGTCCTACTCGACCCATACAAACACAAGATTTCGACTGTGGTCGAACTCACTTTAGCCAATAGATCAATTTATTTTCGTCTGAATTTAAAGGAAAAAGGAAACGAAATCAAGTACTGGAGACAGAAGACTAAGAGATATTCCTAAATTCATTTCA
>CAIGRO010285394.1:0-29475 GCA_903798355.1 Fraxinus baroniana | reverse complement strand
TAAGGTGAACGACAACCAAAGAATTCAATCCAGCATTGCTTCCCTTACCAGCCGGTTTGAAGGGTGAGCTTTTGGGCACTTTTGTTGCAAGAATAATATTATTTATTATCATAGTGATGGAACTTGGTGACGTGATAGTCTACATGAAATGATTGATAATTCAATTTTCATGAGAGATGAGGAGAGAGGGAGGGAGAAATGTGAGGGATAATGATTGTGACATAACCGTCTATTACAGAGCGAGTTTTCTACCCAAATTGAAGTGGTTGTTATAAATATTGATTTTAAAATAAAATATTTTAGATGTAAATTCAAAATATTTTCAAACTTTAACCACATTTTTAAAAAAAAAAAAAACACTGTTCTAAAAATAATTTTTCCTCTAAAATTCTTCTGAAGGGGAGACAAATATGAGCATAATTTTGGATTTTGATAATTAGTCAAAAGCATAATTTTATAATTGAGTAATTGTTTTTAACTGTTGTAAATTTCAGTTTTATATACCCTAAATTGTGTTTAAATATACAATAATTACAAGTAAAATAGTTAAATATCACAAAACGTCATTTTATTAGTCGTGGCTAAATATATTTGTAACCACTCATTCTTGCAATAAAATAATTTTGTACGTAAATTTTAATTTTTTCTACTTTTTAATCACACATTTTTTTAATTAAAAAAAAACATCATTTTTACTAAATTTATTCTCAAAAAATCCCTACCAAACACAGACTATTGATGACCAAAAGTCGTTGATTTCAGGTCGTCGACTTATCGAGTCAGTATAATTTTTCGCGGATCAATATCTCGTTTAATTAATTTAGAGAGCCGATTCATGATTTTAGGTCGTCGACTTATCGAGTTAGTATAATTTTTCGTGGATCAATATCTCCTTTAATTAATTTAGAGAGCCGATTCATAAGTTCTTGGGTCGAGTTGGCAAATCGGGGTCAGTTTTTACTCAAAGCTCAAAGGAGTCCGTTTGTAATTGCATATTTTGGGGCAGAGCTCCGGAATAAATATACTTTGAAGGGGCAAAATACAATTCACTCAAAAGTAACTTACCGCAATTTAAAAGTAATGCGTCAATTAATATTATTTGCAAAACATGAAGGACCAAACTGTTAATTCTTACATTTATTCGCCTCTGTCGGTCTGCTTCTTCTGCACGAAAACTTTGTTTTTAGTCGCTGCTCTTTACTTATCCCCCTCATTCAAGGCTTTCTTCTGCTAAATCACTCCAACTTTAGTTCAATCAATCGATCCGCACAGAACCACATCATGGACGTGAGCACAGGCGATATCGATGCCCCCCACTCGATGGGAACCACAATCATTGGCGTCACCTACAACGGCGGGGTTGTTCTCGGAGCCGACTCTCGCACCAGCACCGGTAACTCCATTTTTCAACAATTTGTTCCTTTTTAAATAAATTTATTGCGATTTTAGTATATAAGATATTTGATTTAAGTTTTGCATTTGTGTTATTTTGAAATTTTGGATTTTTATTTTGCAGGAATGTACGTGGCGAACAGGGCATCGGATAAAATCACTAAGTTGACTGATAATGTGTACCTGTGTCGTTCAGGCTCGGTATGAATTTACATATCTGGCTTTTGTTTTTTGTCTTGTTTATGGGGAAAAGAAATGCTATTGCGAGGTTTATTTGTGAAAAGCTTAAGGGAAATCTGAGAATTTTATGGGTTTTATTTTTACTAGTTTTAGGGCTATGCTGTAGTTTGGGTTTAAATTGAATATTCCTTTCTTTTCGAATGAAGAGGGTATGCAGGATAGCCATTGAAGCTAGATTTTATAACAGTAGAAAATATGAAAAGAAAAATCTACTCAAAGCTCTTTATAAGGGGGCTTTTTGCACTCCCAAACATGCTCAAAATTTGAGAGGAGAGTGCTAATGTTTGTGCGTAGTGAACCGTGCATAAAACAGTCTATTAAACAATTTTATCTGCCTGGAAGGAACTTCTGTGTTATATTTTACTGTTTCTAATAAAGAATGCTTTAACACATTACTCTTTCAGTTAAAGTTTTTGTTTGCTAAAAAGATGGTCAAACCTGTTCAAATTTCATTTTTAACCACACTCCGTTAAAAATAGATTTTGGGGAAATGTGTTTTGGAATGGTGATTTTTTTGCAAAATGTGTGGTTAAAATAATAAGGAAATTTTTTGTATTTACGTATAATATTGTTTTATTAGAGAATGTATGGTTGAAAATATGAAAGAGATGCATTTTTTTTTCTTTGTTGTCAAAAATGAAGCCCAAACAGGGGCTTTATTGGATCTCAACTTTTACCCACTTTTTCACAACCCATTTCATGGGACCACCACCAACTTTAATCAAGTTTTAACATCACACAGCCTCTAATGGGCAGCTTGATTCTGAAATGGCTTGTCCTGTCCTTCATGAAAATATGACATAATTCTCTCCGCTTGCCTGCTTTCCTTGATTTTATCTTTTATCTGGACCTTTGGCATCAAATAATTTTACTGCCCTTTTTTTATAAATTTTGGCAGCCAGGAAAATATTTGCCAACTGTGTGGCTTCATGGCTTCTTGAAGCTTTTAGATTTCACTGGCATAATAAGACAAACCATGATTCTTATAAAAGAACAGCTTTTAGATTTTTTTTTCTAAGTCTTGGTTGAAGATATAGACTTGCTTTACCTTGCAAATTTTATCAGAGATAATTTCAGTAGGCATGTAACCATAGAGTTTAAGACTAAACTCTTAAATAGTGGAGCAAGCAGGAACCAATTAGTTAAACTATCTCTTCTTCCTTTTGCCAAAATGTTTGGTGTGTGTCTTCCTTTTATTGAGTAACACATTTTACGATGTTACTTTTGTCAGGCTGCAGATTCACAGATTGTTTCTGATTATGTCCGCTACTTTCTCCATCAACACACGTAAGTAGATATTTCTGCATTACTATCACTTATTTTGCAATCCACATGCAGTTTTCATTGTATGATGACGTTAGCTAAATATTACTATAAATAAAGCATGCGGCATGCACCTTTAGGTTCTGAAGTTAAATCATAGTTTCTCCTTTCTTATGATGTCTCTTCTTTTTAACCACCTTCATGGTGTCAACTTCTTAAGCACTCCCCATAGTCAAGTTGAATTATCTTTTCTGCCTTAACTTGCATCCATTAAAAGAAAGCGGCATTCTTTTACGCGCTAGTTTACTTTCCAAGAAATTGTTACATTTTTGGACTAGCTCACTGGTTTTTGGTGGTACCAAGATTATATCAAGTAATTTTCTGCAAGTGTGCTCTTATTCTATTGAAGTCATAACTGGTGTACTCGGCATGACTGGTGTACTCGGCAGAGAAATATTCTCAACTTATGCTTCAGATAAATTTACATAAAAAATGTGGAATTGTGATGGCATGCTTGTTGATGCAGGATACAACTTGGGCAGCCATCAACTGTCAAGGTTGCTGCAAACCTTGTCAGATTGTTGTCTTACAACAACAAGGTTTGTATAATTTTTTCATTTAAAAAGTCTGAAATCTACATAAACTCTTCCGATGTCAGCCTCATTAGCCAATGTCTTATCAATTTTGTTAGTTTAGTATGTGGAAACTGAATCTGGAAATCTGAATTCATTAATGTTGAGTGGTGGATGCTATCTCTTGCACTTTGAAATTTTATTTGGTTTTTGTACACCTTGTTACCACAAGAGTGATACCAGATATATGCTGCACCGTGGTTGGGTTCTCTATAAGATGACAGAAGACACGAAACGCATAGCTTTCCACTTCCATTTTCTTACCGACTGTCAATAACTTAAGTAGCTAGTCCACTGAAGGAGAAAATAGATGAATAACTGAGTTCAAAATGGCATTAAAGAATATTAAGATTAAGAAAATAGTCTTTGTTTTTAAAATATTTTCCTAGAAAAATTAATTTGTGCAAGAAAAGTTTTATAAGGGATAAATGCAGTATTTTAAATGACCATAATTGATACAAGCTAGAGATAATATCATTTTGCTATCTTTGTAGGGTATAAAAGTTTCTCGATAATAATTCTCTAAAGAAAAATCAGTCTGTTCAGATTAAAATGTGTAGTGTGAGTTCGAAAGTCTGTAATATGAAGTTTACTGCACTAGTTTTTTTCCTAAGCAATTAATTGAGCTATTGACCTGAATTTGAATATTAGAATTCATACCTCTAATTTCTCCTTTTTGTAGTACTGCCAACGCTGTAAAATTTTCTTTTGCTTCCTTCATCACTGATTGCCAACTTAAGTTAATATGAAGTTAAATTTAGAAGGGAGAAGTATGACCATGAATGTGAAAAAGATGGAAATTGGTCACAAATATCTGCTGTAACATTAACCATTTCTGACTTTCTGTGGGAGAGATATTTTCAAGTGAAAATGATTTATTTTAGGAGAATGTGAGGTTGAAAGGTAGAAAAACGTTATGGGTCCCATAGAATGTTGTTGAATATGATTTTGGGGAAAAATGATTTTCAAAAAATCACCCCCGACCAAGCCCTAAATTTTATTTTGACAGAAGTTGGCTTATCTTTTTATTTATTTATTTTAGAATTGTAACATAATTTCAAAACAGAGAGGTCACGACCAGTTCCTTGCTTATCCTAGTTCCTATGTCAATTTCTACTTGTGCAGTTGAAATAGTTTTCTTCAGTCTTCTTATTGTTTTTACTTTAGGCTGAAGTTATCTTTTCCTATTTGAAGAATCTACATAGTGCCAGTTATCGTGCAACCTAGAAAGATACAAAACATGGGAAGTTCATAAAGATTTTGAATGTGTTTGGGTAACTAATATGTTACTTACAATCTCCTTATAATGCAAAAAATAGCATCCCACTAAATGTATGGATAATAAGTGGATAGTAGTTGTGAATGTATGGTTAAAATTAAAGTTTGACCTTGACTTTACGTTATGCTCCTCTTTGAGTCCCATGATCCAAAACTCATTTTTTTCCCCAAACTAATTTTTAATTACATATTCTCCCAATAAAATAATTTTACTTGTGAATCCTAAATTTTTCCCTGCGTTTAACTACAAATTCTCCTAAAAAATCATTATTACAAAATTTGTTTTCGAAAAATGGGGCTCAAACACAGCCTATAATTAACTTATAAGTAACTTGTAAGGAAACACACACACACTTTATATGTAAGTATTCAGTTTTCTCTAACTAATACTTCCTCAAACTCAACTTTTTGAGGGGATTATATGGGAAAATATATATACAAATGGTTTGTCAGTTATTTGTTATACTATGCTTTTTGCATTTATTTTACTCTTATGCCTTAGAAATGTGTTGGAGGTAGTATTATTTTTCCTTTTTCTTTTTCCTTTTTGTTTTGTGATAGTGAATCCACAAGTATATTGACTTTGCAGAATATGCTGCAAACTGGTCTCATTATTGGTGGATGGGACAAATATGAAGGTGGTAAAATATATGGAATACCTCTGGGAGGGACTATCTTGGAGCAACCTTTTGCTATTGGAGGTGTGACCTTCCTATCCTTTTATTATAGAGTCAGTGAGTCACACTGTGACTTCAGGATTTGTTAGTGTTGCCTAGTCTTTTGGGAGGTTCCTATCTGTTTAATGAGCAGCAGTCTTATTCTTTCTCAGCTAGTATCAGGCTTGTTGATTTAGCTTACTGATATATACTGTTGTTTGTAAAGTTTTTGAACCTAATTTTTCTGTTATTTATTTGCTCTGGATTTTGACAGTGTTAGATGGTATTGTGGAAGTAGTAAATTGGTTTTAGGAAATTGTAATGATAATTGCAACTAATACTGCTGGTAGCTGTAAATTTCAATAAAGGAGCTTCCCATTGGGTAGGTCCAGTTCTAGACTACAACCAGCTCTTTTTTAAACCATTGTAGAGGTTGTTTGTAGTTGAACCAAGTTTTTAAAATCCCTTTTAAATTTTGTTGTCATATTTTGAGGATAATAGGAACATATATGTATATTGCTTCATGTGATAACTATATCAAATCACCAAATAGATATTGTGTGTGTGTGTGTGTGTGTATACAGTGAAACTCCACAAACTAATTAGAATTGTCTTTCAGACCCGATTGGGTCTCTCTAATCCTGATTGACCCACATCCAGAGGGGATCCCGTGCTCGCTATAGAACAGGGATGCTACTCCTCTTGGATAAGATAGATATCCCCATACTATCTAGAGACTTTCTGAGGATTTTTTTTATCGATAATTTTCTGTTTGTTTTGCTTTAAATTAATGATGAACATTCTGGCACTCATTTTAGATTCGGCGTGTTAGTTTTCCATAATCTAAAAGGGTCGCTGTTTTGCTTGTCCAATGACAGTCAGAGTCATCTCAAAATATTTTATGACAACTTGTTATTTTCAAGTTACAAACTAATTGGTAAGTGGTTCGTCTCGTGGTTGAGGGAAACAATTTCTGACAATTGTTCTTTTTTACATTAGGATCTGGCTCTACGTACTTGTACGGGTTCTTTGACCAGGCATGGAAGGAAGGGATGACCAGAGAGGAAGCTGAGGTTTGTATATTGTAATTTTTATATATGTGCAATATTATTAGATTTCCTACTTATGAGGGTTCAGGAACTTGTCCTCTCGAGTGTGTCACAGTCTAGTATTTTCCAACTATTCTGTTGGAACAAGTATATAATCTATGTTACATCTGTGGGGACACTGGTTTGATCTGTCTATTCTGGGTAAGAGGGGTTGTCGTCTCCAGAGAACCTACGCCTTGAAGGGGTTGCTTTTGAAGCTTACGATTAAGATCTCCTCAGATCTGTCTTGTTTTCATAGGAAGTTATGGAAAAATATACAAATTATTTTCCTTGTTGGTTTATAGATATTTCAGTAACTGTGGGCATGATTAGCATATGGATTGGCTGATTGCTAATTTTGTATCTTCCTCTGGTCCCTGTAGCAATTAGTGGTGAAGGCAGTCTCTCTTGCTATTGCTCGGGATGGTGCTAGTGGCGGTGTTGTTCGGACAGTGACTGTAAGTTAACTTATTTTTTATGTGTTATATATTCTCCTACCTGGTGAATCACCAGCATTCTCCTGATGTTGATGTTGGACATGAACTTCAGATCTTTCCTTTATTCTTGTTGGATTTGTGGTTTACAATAGCCTCTGCATTGAGTAAATTTTTTCTTTACTGTGAAGTAGTGTTTGTGTTGGCTGATGAATATGTATGAGCATGTTTGGCTAAGCTTTAAAAATTTACTTACTAGTAAATAAGTTTTAAGCTAATCCATATTGCCTTTTGTTATCGCAGATTAACTCAGAAGGGGTTACAAGGAAGTTTTACCCATGCGAGAAGCTGCCTCTGTGGCATGAAGAGCTGGAGCCTCAGAACTCACTGTTGGATATTTTGTCAGCAGGCAGTCCTGAACCTATGATCAGTTAGATTATGATTTTACTTGGCCAAAATGTTAAACATAACTGGTAGTTTGGAACACTCAGATTGCATGGGATGGACCGTAATGTTTTTTTCTTTGTATTTTGCTCGTTCTTAAATCAAATTTCTGTTTCAGTAGTTGAAACTTGAATGCGTCCAATATCTTTGATTTACTCCATGACATGGACCTTACTGACTTTTGGCAAATACATCTACTATGGAGGCAGAAGATGTGCACATCAACAGTAGTTTTCCAGCCATTGAAATTGTGTATACTGATAACGGGTATTATGGCCGTAACAATGCTACATGTACAATGTTGGGTTACAACATTGTGCTACAACCACTCACAAGAGAGGTGGATCCCGCGATTACATGTACAATGTTGGGTTACAACATTGGGTTACAACCCACTCACAAGGGATGTGGGCCCTGCGATTAAAATAATAGTGGGCCCCACCTCCCTTGTTAGAGGTTGTAATTAAATGTTGTAGTTCAACATTGTACAAAGAGCATGGAAGTTTCTAAGGATGAAATGGAATATTTTATTCACAAATAAGCGGCGTACATACATAATAATATTTGCAACATGGTAGGAAAAATAAAGAAACTCTAGAAGATGTCCTAATAAAGCAGATTCATAGGCAAAGGCATGGAAGTTTCTAAGGATGAAATGGAATATTTTATTCACAAATAAGCGGCGTACATACATAATAATATTTGCAACCTAGTAGGAAACAAAATAAAATGATCTCAAAAGATTGCTAGTCAAAAAAATTTCGAGCTACCAACCGAAAAGAAAAAAGAAATGCCACCACTTGTCTGAACTCATTCGAGGAGATTTCATTGACTGAAAAATGTAGAGACGCCTGTACACTCGAAAACTACACCATACAGATTTCAGCTCTTTCTTGCTACGAGTACAATGTACGTAAGTGGCGATAATTTCTTTACATGAGAAAAAAAATGTCAGATAAGCAATTTCCAGCCAAATGCGTTAAATCTGTACCGGGCTTGGTTATCCATAGTACAAGAAACAACCTCTGTCTACCTTGATCTCGGATGGCTGTTACAGTAATCCCTGGATGAGAGAGAGCAGAACCCGGAAATGGCAGAATTGGCGAGAGGAACGAACTTTCACTGCGTATCATTGTTAAGTTCCAAAGTGGAATTTCTAGCTAATTTACACCATTGTCTGAACTGCTACAATCTTGATTTTGAAGGATTCTGTTCCCAAAATCTCCATCCAAACTCATTTGTTGGACTTCTTGAGGTGAAAGGATCTTGATGCAGCGTGCGCAGTTCACGAATTCCCTGAAAACCAACAAAAGACCATAAATATTTATTATAACATTGGCATTTTCCCCGAGGAAGCAACCATTTGAATATGCTAAAAAAATTTGAAGTAAAAAGAACAAAGAACTTTTAACTACATGATATATTGATATCCTGTTCTGGAACTTGAGCACACATTTTTCGTCAAATTGATAAAGAAAGTTGAATAGGAAGATTTTGAAGACTTACTCCCAAGGATCATCCCCAACCAGCAGGACATCATTCTCATGATCCACATACACAAGTTTCCAACCGATTCTCTGTCGATCCTCCAATTGTCCCTCTATGCCAAATCTGCGAGCCAGATCTTGTTTAAGATCTTCATAACCCAAGTAACGTGCAATATCGATTGATCTGCCGACAGCTCCACGCTTGTACACCTTCACAGTAACATGCTTGCCAAGTTAGGCCTCAAAATATGAAGGAAAACAGAACAAGTATTAAATATATTCACATCTTTGTAACATTGAGCATGAAAATCAACCTTTGTAAACGTTCGCATTCGAGGGATCTGTGGTGGTGGAGCCCATGCTCCTCCGTTCATGAAACTGCTATCGTTTATTGTGGAATCAATTGAATTGAATGTCATATCTGGAACTCCAAATGACTGGGAAACCATAGATGATGTAAGTTCAGGATGAGTTTCCTTGGGGTTTTCATAAGTGGAAACCATCACTCCAGATGACAGATTATTCGAGAAATCACCTGATCCCACCATAGATTTTGTGATCAATGGGTCAGGTATTATGGGCATGTCTAACTGGTTGCCACTGTTAGCCCCAAAAGGAACGTTGTTGTTCCTTCGATCACCCTGAAGTTCCCTATCCAGACTTGTGGTTCTAAACAATATTGACTGAGAATTGAAAGATGCAGAGTTGTTATGCTGTGTGTGGGCATCGTTTCGAGAAAGAACCGATGTTGCTGAAGATGAACTATCCAAACAATCTATATGGGTTCCAGCAGCATTGAGGTATGTTTGTGTTGCAAAATATCCTTGGTTCTGACTTTTGGATACGTTCTCTGAAGGCTTAATGTCAGGCTTTTGCTGCAAATCTTTAACTAAGTTACCATTAGAAGAAACGTTCTTTACGCCCGTTGAACTCAACAGAGTGGCGGAATACTGAGCCATCTCGTCCCCTGTTATTGTGCTTTGGTTGTTTCTGCCATTCATTGTAGACTGAACTGCACTTGGACAGTTGTTAGTGGATGGTGAAGTCGAACAAGAAGGAACCTCATCAGTAATCCCAGATTGACCTCCAACAGCAGCTCCTTTCAACAAACTGCTATCCCCTGCGGAAAGCTGGTTGTTCATTGGGTTGGAAGTGTTTCCCACAAATCCTGGCAATTCAGATTGTGTTCCAGATTGTTGATGTTGCTGAAGTTTTGGATAGGCAAACTGGAGATTGGTTTGGCTATTTTTTCTGGCCATCTGCTGTGGAATAACATGCGACTGTGGGAGCATGGTCGATTTTGATTGAGATGCCTCTGGTAGTTGGTCCGTCATAGACCAAAAAAATTTCTGGGAAACATCTGAAGGCAGCTTCTGCTGATCCTGGTGTTGTGTCAGTTGGGAAGGTGGTGGTATTGCAGATTGCTGTGATAAAATTGATTGTTGTTGCTGGTGGAGTCTCTGTAAAAGTTGAAGCTGTAATTGGTTCTCAGGCGCATGAAGCTGTTGACTTACATGATCCAGGGATTGAAACGACATCAAATCCTGCTGTTGGACATGACTCGGATTCTGCTGTTGTTGAGACAAATTTTGTGGAAGACTTCTCTGAAGCTGATTATTAAGAATGGATTGTTGCTGCTGCAAAACGTTCTGAGCTTGGATCGGATTCTGTGATTGCAGAAGTTGTGCCTGAACTTGGCTTGTTGGTAAAGTTTGATTCATTGAATTTTGTCTTGGTGGTTGCACAGTGTCAGTAAACTGCTGTTGTGTCTGTATAATCGACACCAGTGGGTTCAATGTGGAGGCCGGGGGCTTTTGGAGCTGATCTAGTTGTATGGATTGGGCTTGCCTCGGGGTATTGAACTGTAAGTTGTTAGGTTGAGGTGCAGGGAAACCTAATTGACGCGAAAGATCTGCACCCGAAAAGTTTTGCAGAATGGAACTGGATAAAGGATTCAAACTGTTTGGCTGGATCGAGTTAGCCAGAGAGGGGTTTTGCTGCATGTTCATCCACTGAACTAAGCTCATGCCAGGCAGAGCTTGAGGATCCTTCATGCCAAAGCCATCTCCAAGCCATGGCATCGTCCTTCTGAATAGATTATTGGGATCAGACAAGTCGTCATCTGCAAGGAGAAGCATAATAAATTAATAAGTACTACTCTTTTCTGAATGGATAAATGAATTGTCTTATTGCTTCCTCTTTTCCTATTACCTGGCATTCCAGGTTGCCTTGGGCGCTTCGAACAAAAGAAAGGTGTAGAGGGGCAGATGAAAAATGGAGCAGTTACAGGCTCAATCTCCCAAATAGAGACACGATTGCGCCTTTCTCCAGCAGTTGATTCATCCCATCCGACCTGGTTACAGAGAGTTTATCTACTTGAAATGTGGGAATAAATAATTACTGAAGGGCGGCATATTGTACTAATTTTACCTGCAAATTACGCCATTGGGAGTTCTTCCATCTGACTGGATCCAAATCACTGATACCAGTTATTGTGCCCATATATCTGTAGAAAGCATCAGCTTAGATGAGTGGACGGTAAGATAAAAGAAACAATATAATTTTGATTTTCCGTAATTTTTAAACACGCAAGTAAAATACAGCATATTAACATTGCATTTGCTACCTTCTTGTTACTGATTCCTCTGTTTCAAACATCATGCGGAAGCGCATGCCAAGAGATATTTGGTTGCTGCAAACTGCTTTATAGTACTTGGCTAAAGGGATAACAAATTCTGACGGACTAGCCCTGCTCAGATTTGAAAAATATCTCAGTAACCTCGGATAAGCAGCAAGAAAGTTCAAGTAACATTGTCTCCAGTAAAATGTTCATGACCTTGGATTGTAAAACACAGTGAAAGGACTACTGTTTGCGGCAGCATGAGCTGCTGCCGCTAGAATTCCAATATGCATACTATCACTTGACAATACTGATGACGATAAGTTGGTTGGTTGTCTGTTTGCCCGTCTGATGCCCAACAGAAGCTGTTGCTTTTCATCCCTGTTCACAAGCACGAGACTATTGAACATACCATTTTTTGGACAATCCTAAGACTAATTAAAAGCACATAATTTAAGGGAAAGAAGAAAAAGAAATCTTTCAAAAGCTTAGATCGTTGCCTAATGAATAAAACCGAGTCGCCTGCGAAAAGCCTTTTCCCACTGACAAAAAGACTCCATCCAGTCGTAAGCAAGTGACGTTTTGGTTGCCCTGAGATATTAAATATTACAACCAATAAAGGAAGATGTAACTCTACCAGTAGCAGTAATGTAGCATCGAAGTGAACTTACCTCTGTAAATATGGCGAAATGTCCATGCATTATCGTGCAAATCCCTAGCCACGAGCTCTTGAGCAGGTGGTTGCATTGTGAAATCCTAAATAAACGAGTATTCTTCTACATGAGCTGTAAATATAAAGATGGAAGTAGAGAAGAGGATTTTGAAAGAATGATTCATCTTACGAACCAGAGGAGGAAAAGTCTTTTCTGCTGCACGGCGAGGTACAGAAAAACCACCATGAGTGCTAGTATCACTTGCGGTCAAGGTTTTGCAGAAAAACTCCATTTGAGGTTTATTTACTTTCATCGAAAGATCTGATCTCAATAAAGCATCCTTGTCAAACTGCACAGCAGACGAACACAAAGTCAGTGTTCTATATCGGACTGTGTGGAGCCTAATTGTATTGTTCACTTATCCCATCCACCACTGTCCACCAATTATCAACCCAGTTCAAGTATACTGGACAGTCATATCTTTGTATTAGGTAGGCCGAGTTTCCCACATTATGTAAAAGAATTCAATGGGCTGTTTATTTGTCTCTTAAACTCGACTTGCCAAGATGCAAATAAGAGAAAGTAGTTTCACTACACTATAAATTCTTCAGTTAAAAGAGGTCCCCCACCGAAGGAACTGGTAGGAGTGTCATCTGTGCATAAACTTCATCTGTTTCCGGGTCAGCCTAAAAATTCACATGGAATAAGTAGCGTTATTATTGACATGGAAAGCGAGTTAAAATTATCAAGTTGTTGAATGAAAAATGAAAGAAAGGCAGGCAGCATACAAGCAAAGTGATATTGTGAAGAAGGCATAGTAACTTTGAAGGAAGATTTGGATAGCTCGGAATTTGTGCATCCACGTCCTTTTTCATCGATGCAGCAACCTGAAAATGTAACTTTAGACACAAAATGTAAATTTCTCCAGAAGTTTTTATGAATACTTACTTCTGATAATATATTTGTTCAATTTACAGTCGTATTTTGACTTTACTAAGATATTTTATCCAAAATTTATAATCTTAGTCCATAAGTTGTCGAGTTCAAGTCTCAGAATACAAAATAAATTTATCCTCTCTAGCATCATCAAGCAAACCCAACCCACCCAGCACAAGCGGGCAAGTAAACATGGTCCAATATATGAGGGTGTTCGGTGTTAGATAAAATTAGATTTTAAGTGAATTATGATAGAAATGTTTGAAATGTGTGGTTGAAAAGATGTGGGACCATGAAAGGTGTGGACGTGGTTGATAATGACTGTTTGACTTTGACTTAGATTAAAATCCGGTCCAAACAGGCCTATATCTCTTTCCTAGCTAGTTAGCTAACCTTTGACAAAATCAAAAGGATCTCAATTTTCCAGATCATATGATCTGATTATTTAACCAAATAACAGATCATAAAAACTAATAAATATAATAGCACGCATGTGCTTGTAATAAATAATAATGGAATTAAACCATGCATGTGACCAAATTATGCTACAGATTGAGCAAACTCAGCAACTGTTGTCTGTTACAAAGTGAATTTTAGGCCCAAGGCACAATAATCGCACTAGAACGCACCAAAATATTGATACATACCATAAATTATCTGGTTGTACCCGGCTCATGGACTTCGCCTACAGCCAAGCCTAAAAGGTGGCAATAGGTCGAGCCAGCTTTGACCCTCAAGCCCAGCTCGTGTCCACAAACTACGCTCGGTTCGGCCCCCACCAGGAACCGTCCCCAAGTTGGTTCCTTTTATAAATAATAAAAAATAAAATATATCGCACAACAAGCCTGCTCGTAATTTCACGTGTTATGTCCGGTCGGCCCGTGGGACCGAGCCCGGAAGAAATGAGGCCAAGAGCGACTAGGCCTGTTTGTCACCCTTAACCAAGCACCAGGGCACGGTCCGTCACCAGTCGGACCGTGCTTTTCATGTGGAGACTGGTCGACACATTTTTGCACATGTTAAATATTACAAGTCATGATAAGAAAAAGGACCTGTTCACTGTGGCCTTGAGGGAAGTAGACGACGTGGGTCCCAGCGACCGGCATGTTGATCAGAGGGCCGGCGCACGCTTGCCATAGCTCTGGGTTTATTACGCTCTTCTTCTCCACTGCGATTAGCCATTCAATTGATTCCATTAAATAAAAAGAAAATATTTTTCTTACATTTGTGATGCTTATAATGATATAAATAAAGAGTACATTTATAGATTTGTAGAGAGAGAGGGGGGGTGGGAAGTAAGACCTTCAGCTGCGTCTAAGGTGGATGTGGCTGCCGGTTGAGCTCCGGCGCCGTTGGCCGGTGTCTTCATTATTGTTCTTGTATTAAGCTAAAATAAATGGGCAGAGTTTCTTAGCTGATATTCATACTGCCGGAGAAAACTCAGAGCTCCGATTTGACCCAAAGAAAAGACCCTTAAACTAGATCAAAGAGTCAGCTTTCTTTTCAGCTAAGAAAGGAAATTATTTTGTTAATCAAAATGTAGAGGCCAAAAGAAGAAAAAACTGAGTAAACTTTTCCGGCGAACTTCCCCGGGGAG
This sequence comes from Fraxinus baroniana, assembly GCA_903798355.1. Lineage (NCBI taxonomy): Eukaryota > Viridiplantae > Streptophyta > Magnoliopsida > Lamiales > Oleaceae > Fraxinus > Fraxinus baroniana. Next base: position 14,755 of record CAIGRO010285394.1, on the reverse strand, counting down.
AATTTTTTTTACGGCGAAAATGAAAAGAGAGAGAAAGGGCAGACAAAAGGGACTTTGGAAAAGGAAGTATGCTGAGTATATGATAGACCAAATGCTGCAGTTTTACTTTAAATTGCCCCCTCTCCCATAAACGCACAAACTCTCTTTCTCCCTCTGTATCTATCTGTATATATTTCTCTCTTCGGAGAAAAAGCTCTCACTTGCAGTCAATCTCTTTCTTGTTTTTAGGACAAGGACCAGCCTCTCTCTCTCTCTCTCTCTCTCTCATTCTACTCAAAGCTTTCACCTTTTTTATTACACATACTCTCTCCCTCTCTCTCTACGTCAAACATTTTACTCTCTCCCTCTCTCTCCAGATATATAGATAGATCATAGATACATAGTTATGCTGCCTGAAAAAGTTTTGTAGGGGAGTGAATATTTGTTACGATCACTAAGTGGTAATATTGTAATTTAATTGTTAATAATTAAGCTGTGGTTATCGTGCTTTTTACTTTATATTATTATTATCACGTCCACTGTCCACTGCATCCTTCCATTTATTTATATTTTTCTTTTCTTGGAATCAAATATTCCTTTCTTTTTTCCAGCCATGCTTGATTACTTAAAAATCAAATTTTTAGTATTTTTTGATAAAATTTAATCAAAGTATATTATTGTAAAGTTGATAAAAGTTGTGAATGTCACGGAGTTTTAAAGAATGGAAACCAAACAAGGGTTCTCTAATTTGTTATTTATTTTTTCTATAAATTTTTATCATTTTTGTTGAAAAAAAGAAAAAAAAATAATGCCATCAGATTTGTTGATTTACATATAATTTCTCGTCAAATTTAGAGTGGATCAATGGCGAATTGCACATTATACAAATATGCAATAAAAAAATTTATTATTTTTTGATGAGTAACATAGAAGATATAATCACGTGATAATAAATTATAAATACAATGTTGTCAGCATATAGCCCATGTTTGATACCAATTAAAAAGATTTTAAAAAAAAAAAAAAGTTTTGGAATATTATTTTTTAGATAATGTGTAGTTAAAAATTAGGAAAAGCATTTTAAATTTACGTAAAAAAAATATTTTATTATAAAAATATGTGATTAAGGGTGTGTTTGAATCACATTATTTTGGAAAAATATATTCTGAAATAGTAGATTGATGGAAAATGTGTTGCTGAAAAAGAATAAAAAATTATTGATGCGATGAAAAATATTATTTTATTGAAGAATGTGTGGTTGAAATGAAATGTTAAAAATAAGAATGTAATAAAAAAAAAATAAGAATATAAGTGTGATAATAAATAAAATTTAATAATATTAATATAATTAAAATGTACTGTATTTAAAAAGAAAAGGTGGCGGTATGGATAATCACCCATTGACCAATTGTGTAGTTCTTTGACGTTACACTCATTAATTATATGAAAAGGACTAGAGAGTTGGCCAAATATTTAACTAATTTTAATTTTGTGGATTAGTTTTATTGAGGTCCGGTTTGAAAACTGACAGTGGGAACAGTTGATATAAACATTGTTTTGGGTTTGCAATAATGGAGGAAAAAAATTTATAAGCTCTAAGTTAATTGGGAATATTTCTATGGGAAAACCCCTCAAAAATAATTGTAATAATTGAGAAACCTTTTATTGAAGACCATTATTGTGATTATTTGGAATCTCATTTCTAGGGTTGAAATTATTATAATGTTTCTCCGTACGATCATGAAATTGAAAATTATTTGGCCATTGAGAGTTGTTGCATCCAAGTAGCAAAATTTTGCTTCGTAACGAAATCTTAGGGCTTTCGAATGTTCTTTTCACAATCTAAGTGTCCTAATAGGAAGGATCCGCAGACTCAGTCCTCCTCGATAATCAAACTGTGATTTTTAGTATTTAGTAGAAGTGAAAGGAGTTCGAAGGATCTTATCATTTTTGAAACTCCTCCGTTGGTCTCCATTAAAAATAGATTTTGGAGGAAAAAAAATTATTTTGAAATAGTGATTTTTTGAATCATGCGTAGTTAAAAAATAAGAAAAAAAATTGAGTTTAAGAATAATATTATTTTATTAAAAAATGTGTGATTGAAAATAAGAAAGAAAAATATATTTTTTTTTACAAAAAATGGAACCCAAACATAGGCAAACTTTAAGATTTCAAATCTCTCTCGTGCTCATTCTTCAATAATGCTACTCAAATGGGGTTTAAAAAAAGGAGCTGTGATTGGTGATACGTTGACAACACTGCTTTTTAAACTGTTCAATGATATTGCACAGCGTGTTTTCCTAATTTTGAAATCTATCATTGAGCATGTTAATGTAGTAAAACTCGTCATTCTTATATTAGCAGGCAGATGGATGGACGTCTATGACAAATTCTTATATTAGCAGGCAGGGAAAGCTATTACACGCTTGGTTGGTTGGTTGGTTGGTTGGTTGGCTCTATGACGTACTGCTCGTATAAATCCTTTTTAAAGTTAGTTAATTCTAATCCTCTGATTAATTAAAGAATAGTAAGGTTAATTACTTTCCCTTTCATTTGCATTGACTGCAACGTGGCGTGGCGGCTGTTGCAATGCCTATGAGATGTTGACAGCTCTACTTTTTTTTTTTTAAAGTATTTTAGATCGTTTGATTTGTAATTTTTGTATCTTACAATTTGCACCCACCATTTAGTTTATGTACACCCCCACTCCCCCCACCTAGCTGTTTTATAGGTTATCATAAATTTATTTAAGCCCGTGTTTGGTCACATTATTTTTTTCATTCTCATTCTTCTACTCTTTTGCGATCACACATTTTTCAATAAAATAATATTTTCTATCACATCAATAACTTTTTCTTCTTTTTCAACCACACATTATCCATCAATCTACTTTTTCAGAATACATTCTTCCAAAATAATTTGACTCAAACACACCTTAAATATCTCCATATTCCCTAATTCTTTTGAAAAGTCACCCTTCATTTTGATTGATGACACAATAAATCTAGAACACAGCAAAAAATGACTAGAGAATTTCCTCAAGTCCCAACTCCCAACTAGGTTTGAATACTTACAAACTATCGAGAATACCATGAAGGCCTACCGGGAGACGTAAGGAAGCCCATTTCAAAAAGTGAGAATTTTTAGAACATGATACACTCTCAACAACCAAGTTTTTTTCTCGATCACATGCTAATTCCTAAGATTTTGCCATCCCGAGTGCTCAAATTTTGTGTGATCATTTGGTTTTAAAGTATGTTAATATTTTAGGTGGTGTAGATCAATTTCTCATAAAATATATAGTGTCTTCTTATTTGCAGCAAAAAATTGAAAGAAAGTCAACAAGACAACGAGTTCGAGACATTATATTTCAATTATAGCCCTCGTTTGAGCTAAATTATTGTACAATGAGAATGAAAAATATATTCGTTATTGAGACTCGTAAAAGAGATATAAAATTTGAATTTAAATATTAATATAATGTATAACGATCATAATTTTTATTTTAATAAGATAATAATGTAGATCAAACGGAGCCATAATTTAGAATGCAGGAGTTAAAGTGAAGTTAACTTTACACGCATGGCTTGTTTTGCAAGTTTTATAGAATTTAAGGTATCTCCATAAAGGAGCAAAATGTATAAAATTATTTTTGGCAAACGAATTTTCCCATTGGTTCAACTTTTAGGCCGTGTTTCCTGGAGTGGTAGGGCCCAGTGATTTGACCAAAATGTGAACTGCTGAAAACACTGCTGACGTGACATAATCGACTACCTTTTACTGATCAAAATCGAATCTTGGCCGTCAAATTACTGGACTGGACGACGTGTTCTTTTATGTTTTCGGCTGCTATTCCGGGTTTGGTTGCGGTCTTTATGCTTTCGGCTACTAGCTCCACCCCACTCGAATCGAGTATAATTACGTAAGTGGTAAAGTTGATAAATTTCATCCCAGTAATTATGTGGGTGTTCGGTTGAAATTAAAATTAATTTTTTTGTAAATTATGATAGAAATTTTTAAAATGTATGATTTGAAAGATGTGGTTATTATTGATTGTTTGACTTTGACTTGGATTAAAATCTGATTATGGTATAGCTGGGTTCAAATTCTAGTGTTTGGCACTTTTGATAATGCCTTAATTGTCTTGTCTGAAAGTTTAAACAATCAAAATGGATCATGTTAATCCTCATGTGCATATGAGATTCATTATTTATTCAAATGTTGATACTGTTCAAATTTCACAAATAATTGACGTCAAAAACTTAAACTAGGATCTTTATTTAACTCTATTATCATGTTAAATCATTTCATCTAAAAGTTTTATATGTAAATCATTGCTAAATTTTTCTTATCAAAACTTAACACGTACAATTTCATGAAGTGGGTGGGCAATGTTCAAAAATGCAAAGGTGGGCCTAGGTGTGAAGTGTGAAGGACCAACATGTTAAAAATGTGTGAAAAGTGATCAACGTATCTTGACCGCCTATAATGTGGTCCTAGCCATCAAAAGACGCAAATGGTCAGTGCGTCAATTGACGTGGTTATTACGAGCTTAGATGCCAAAAGGCATACATCTTTTCATTTTTACAAATTTTTTTTGTCTATTAATTTATATGAACAACTAAGTAAAAATAATTATCAATAGTAATATTAGAATAATTAAATTAATATTAAAAAAAGTTTTATTACTCCTAGACTCGAAAGGTTTAAAATTCATTGTTGACTTTTCACTTGTATTAAATCCGAATTTTAATTTGTGCAGCATAGATGGAGTGTTTACTTTGTCTTATGTCCACACTTTTGCTTAATTTTATTACATCTACCCATTATTTTAATTATTTATTATTTATACTTTAATTAAAAATGACAGTAATTAATATGATTAAACTAAATTATTGACGTGAATAAGATATAACGCGTCAATTTTCACTAGCAATAACATTATTTTGCGAGTGCAACTATAACTACAACAATTACAATAATATTTTCAAAAAAATTAGGATAATGATTTCTAATAACTCTTACTTAATCAATATAAATCACACAAATAATTAACATGAATTTCAATAATTTTGAATATTCTTTTTTTATAATTACCATATTTCAAATTTTGTTCTTAGGGCCCGTTTGACGGGTTTTGAAATAAAAAAAGTTGATTTTGAGTATACTTTGATCGCTTTTTAAAAGTGTTTTGTCGGATCAAAAAAACTTTTAGAAAAATTATTCTTAAGATAATTTTTTTAGAAAAATATTATACAAAAGCAAAAATACAAGTCCCGTCAAACAAACTCTTAGATAGGTTACACTTTCATTTGGATTAAATATTTGGCTCCACCCCTACCACTGGTAATATTCAAATAATTTAATTTGAATTATTATCAATTACTTTAACATTATCTTAGTTCACTAAACTTAATTTTAAACTTTCTTATATTTTCAAGGTCTTGATGATTTCTAAAATTAGTAACAAGGTGGTTGTAATGCATTCATATAAATCGTGCATAGATAAGCATACAAATTGGGATGAGTAATGTACACAGACATAAGGAATGATCGAACACACATACCTCGGGGTTGGATATTATTTTATTCACATGGGATCCACGCGCAATGTGAGGGTCAGTCACCCGATGTATCAAACATTTTCGGGCAAAGTGAATTTACTCAATCGGGATTGCCAAACATAAAAAAAATGTATTTTTCTATTGAAAGTATCTCGAAGTGCAACATGTCTTGTAGAAACAGTAGTATACAGATGGAAACCCATTGAAATTCAATAAAAATGACTTAAAATTTAATAATTGTCTGATCACTTGAACTTTATCTTTCAAGTAAAGAAATCAAATTTAAATTCTGTTGACACACTAAAAGTGCAACCCAAATTAAATAGTTCAAAGAATGAAGCTCAGTTGGGGAGTCCAGAATAAAAGCTCAAATAGGATCATTGATGGATGCGATGGAAGCCTACAAACACCGTAACATCATCGTCCAAGCTTGCAAGACGCTCAGAATTTGAGCAAATGGAGTACCTTACAATCGCTCAGAGCGATGACCCCATTCTCGCCCAAACCTTCAAATCGCTCAGGATTTTAGCGAACACAAAGTATTATAGTTATCCAAGATGACGGTTATTGAAGCAATTATTAAACAATCTTATCACATTCCACGATTCAAGAAGCGCAGTTGAAGGCGGTTGAACGACAAGAGTAATGACAGCAGTTAAAGACAGCAATTCCACGACCATTTGGCCACCATAAAGAAAACGGGTAGTTATAGAGCAATCAAGCAGTTTCCAAGCGGTTCGTCATGAAGAAGTCATCAAATGAGTATAAAAAAAGAGAGACGACATAGAAAAGAAAAAAAGATCAAATACTCTCAAACAGAGAACGTGTAATTTTTATTATCTTTATTTTCACTGGATTTAAACCTTGAACTGTTCTGTGTGCTTGCACCTATTGGAGGTATTTTGTTTTCTCATCTATTGCGAATCTTCAATAAAACACCCATTTTTGGGACTTTATCTCAAGATGTTTTCCCTTACACAATTGTCTGAGTTTTTCTTTAATTGTTAGCGAGACCCGACTTTCTACGCGAAACAAATTCTCTCTCATATAATGCATTAGAAAAGTTTGGTGAGCCGTTGCTTATCTGCAGCCGAAAACCCGGCTGTTTTAAAGGAGTTGCCACTATCTTTATTTTTTAAATTTAACTACCATTAAGCAAAAATATATTATTTACAAAGATTCTAACAGATTAAATCAAATTAAATATGTAATTAAAATTAATAATTGATTTAAATTTAAAATAAATTTTAGATTTTAATCTTTGGGATAAATTAGTTAAATTAAATTAAGCCCCTGTTTGAAACCCATTTTGAGGGAAAAAAAAAATTTGGAATAGTGATTGATGTGAGAATGTGTGGTGGAAAAGTGATGAAAAGTTTTTTATTTGTGTGTAATATTATTTTATTTGGAGAATGTGTGGTTGAAATGAAAAATGAAAATGAAAATGAGCAATTAATGGATGTCAAACAGGGGCTAAATACATTTGTATAGGGATATCCATTCCTTCTCTAAAATACCCTTTGACCTATGCATGTGTAATATTATTTTATTTAGAGAATGTGTGGTTGAAATGAAGAATGAAAATGAGAATGAGAATGGGAATGAAAAATTAATGGGTGTCAAACGAGGGCTAAATATTCTAATACAGTACTGAGAGAATAAATGGAGGTAAACTAATTTTAAATTAAAATTAAAATTTTAATCTTTGAGCTAAATTAAATATTCTAAGAGTATCTCCAAGAGACTCTCTATTTTTTAAGAGAATATTATATAATTTGGATAACATCTATAAATTTAGAGAGTTAAAATTTTGAAGTACTCCAACAAGCTCTTTATATTTAACACTTAATTTTATCACTCCCAAGAAATATTTATTATTTTTCTTTATATTTTATTTTAACTATTTTTTTAGATTATTTTATTGTTTTCCTATATTGAAAATTGAAACTTTTTTAAAGTATTTAATTATAGAAAGTGAGTTTGTCTATCTAAATTTGGAGAGCCAAATCCACTCTCTAAATTAAAATGTTAATTTAAAAAGTTTNAGCCAAATCCACTCTCTAAATTAAAATGTTAATTTAAAAAGTTTCTTGGAGCATAATTTTAAATGTTGATTCTTTAAAATAGAAAGCATCTCGTATTTAAAGAATCTCTTGAAAATGACAGCGCAATCTATGCACGATGCTTGTTTTATTGTGAAACCGTGTTTTATAATGTTGTTGTTATGCTGTATCTAGTGGCAGCTCTAGAAGCACGCTTGTCCAGGGATCGGTGCCGCCTTTGCGCCTCCTTTTATTCTGCTTTTAGTTAAAATGAACTGCCTTGTTACGTGCATAGAAAAATGGCAGTTTTCTAATATTGGACAATGTATAATAATAAAAAAAAAAGATGTTGTCATAGTATGATGAAATTCTGACAGCACTGCTTCTGTACAAACAAATAAATTTTAAAATGAATTATAACATTTTCTTTTGGATTTGACAAACAATCCCTTCACCCCTTTAGTTTGTCTTATAGGCATTTTGTTGGGAAAATGGATCATTTATGTGTAGATAAACATATCAACTAATAAGTATAAAAAAAAAAAACATAATTCAACAATTACATAAACATAAAAAAGGTTGTAATGATATAAACACTATAATTCAACAATAAGAAGATAGTTAGAATTCAAGTTTTAGGGAGTCACGTTAAAAAACATAATTCAACAATTACATAAACATAAAAAAGGTTGTAATGATATAAACACTATATTTCAATAATAAGAAGATAGTTAGAACTCAAGTTTTAGGGAGTCACGTCAAAAATGTTGAATGCTTTGCCCGTGCGATCATAACACATTGTACTTTGCGATCCCACATTTTATTCAACTTCTATTGAAAAGCAATTAGGGCATAGTTTTGACCTAATATTTGAGGATACAATTGTCCTTTCGTATATCATACAAGGAGAAAACCTAGGAGAAGCCATTGTATACATAATACAAATTTCTTAGAAGTTTTAGAGAAGTCTTTAAATTCTAGATTTTGACATTAAATGTTTATTTGGTTTGAATGATTGTTAGGATCTTAATGCTTTTCAATAACTTGGGTAGTAACTGAATCGATTTATGATTTCTATTGACAATCAAGAGAAAGAACGTGAACTATAGCATGTTGTAACAATCTTTGTAAAATATGGCTGGAGTTAAGAGATATACTGCGATACTTTGCATGATCATGTGAATATTCTTGAGGTTTAATGCATATTTATATATTTACATCTTTCAAAGAGATATAGTATGATAATATGTGAAGATGTGTTTAATTTTAATAGAGAGAATTATTAAATAAAAGGGTTAATTTCACAAACGGTCACTGAACTTACTTAAAAATTACAAAATAGTCACTAAAGTTTAAAACTTGTAGAAACGGTCACTGAAGTTTCATGCACTTTCACAAACGGTCACTTAAATTTTAATTTGTTTCACAAACGGTCACTGAAAAATCGTTATGATTTTAATTCAAACTTAAAAGACCAAAATACGTGGGCATAGAAGCTTGACCACCTTATTACGTACAAATAGAATTATTCAATAATTATATAGCGGGTGGTGGATTATTTGTAGCTGAAAATAAATATTGATTCTTCAATTTCCAATATTACAGTTGCCTTGATCCATGTTATGGGACCTACCAAAATTGATAGGATCTTTTGCAAACTGATTTAGCTGGTTTTACACTATTACAAATATATCTACTTTTTGCCACTGCACCAACCAAGGTCCAAAACCATCTCTGTACACGCACACCTACATAGTACGTACGAACGTACGTACATATAAACACGCGTAAGTATCAATGATCGAGTATACTTTTTATCGATAAGATATGGCAACTCGGCAAATACTTATTAAAGTTGGAGTAAGTTTAACAATGAATTCGATGGTTTAGGTATGCTATAAGACGATATATACTATACCTAGAATTAAGAAAACATAAAATATACATAAAGATACTGCATCATTCTGAAGATGAATATGCATTGCATAATTATCGTTTTCATTTAAAATTCACCACTCTTTGTCACAATTGATTCTATATTCGTCACCATGTGCATCGCAGTCGATTGCAATAAAATATATATTTATTGCTCAACAAACTAAAAATAATAAATCAAACAATTGAATGAGCCGCTTGTAAACCTGGCGAGGGTTGGACTTTTACAATCTCATTCTTCTACACACATAGAAAAACATGTTGGGATCGATGCTCACTACTGGAAAAAAATAATACAAGAATCGAATATATGAGTAGGATACTAGGATGCGTATAGTCCAATTCGATTTAGTAAAAATTAAATTGAATCGAGTATTAATAAGATTTCAAAGTCACATAGAACCATTGGGTTTCAAGTGCATCGATGGAACCAAACTAGACAAGACCAAATCTCTCATTATTCTACACACGTAGAATAACATGTTGGGATCAATGGTTACTACTGAAAAAAATTCAATAATCAAATATATGAGTAGGATACAAGGATGTGTGTAGTTCAATTCGATATTAATAAGATTTCTACGTCCACATAGAACCATTGGGTTTCATGTGCCTCGATGGAACCAAACTAGACAAGACCAAAACCGTTTGGTTCTTGTCCATCCAGTAATTTAATCGGGTTCTTTTTATGTTTAAAAAAATAGAGTAAATACCACAAACATTCTCAACCTTTTATTAAATTTGCAAATTCATCCCCTACATTTTTTGGTATGTTGTATTAGATACAACATGTTTGGTTGCGATTTAAGGTTATTTTTTAATAAAGTAAATCTAACTATGTTATAAAGATGTGCTATAAAATTAACTATGTTGGGAGACATACCAAAAGCTTTGAATAGATTCATAAAGTTTGTCCCTAATTTATTAGAAAAGAACGAATTAATTAACATGTGGATAAATTTTCCTTTTTGACTCTTGAGGAATCTATTCATGTGCTTGATTTGTTGCAATTTTGAAAATAAAGAAATCACGAGACAGTTTCTTAAATAGTCCTATGACGTCAGTATGTGAATTAATTTGGTCCCTTGGGGAACTTACAAATTTATCCATAGGCAGTGTCACGATCTTAATGGCATTTTCGTAATTAAATAGCCAAATGAATCAAGCTCTCTCGATTCGTGAAAAAAAAAAAATCGAGCTTAGCTCGGTCCATGGGTTGGGAAGAGCCAAATCAACAAGTCGATGAGCTTTGTTGCCCATAATCACGTATCAAATTTTGCTCAGGAGATCAATTCCGTGCGTGTGCGCAAGGACACTACTAATTTAACTTGTTATGAGTTAAAAAGCATTCTAATCCATAGTCATGGTACTTTACATCAATTAATGCATAGAATGTGACCTCATTGGTAAAATAGGTAAATGTTGTATCCTATTGGCCTGAAGCAATGATAATGTCTGAAAATGTAGCAGTATATGCAAGCTGCAAAAATAGAAAAAGTCGATTTGGAATATAAATACAACAATATAAATAGTTTGTTGGTTTGTGAAATTAATTTGGCATCTTCTCTTGAAAGAGTTCGGACATTTTCACTTGGCCACAGACAATTACATGGGACAAGGGCCATAATTATTTAGAGTCATATCAATATTTGATAAAATAGATCGGAAAGACGAAAAAAAAAATTAATTTATATGAGTATACTCGAGAAGTTAGATTCGAGAATGTAGAATGTCATATGAGTATAATGACATGTTTGAACCTCATATTTTTCAAATTTTGCTCCAATCATTGCAAGAAATGCCAATTTGTGGTGGAACCACTTGGAACTTTGATGTGGTGACAATGTCACATGTTTTGCTTATGCAAGACCTTGACACTTTTGTTATCAACCACAAGTGGGCAATTCTCCTTTTCTCCTTTTCTTTTCATTTCATTCGCAATTACAATGAATAATTTGATCGATCACATCGATGGAATGTCGATTATAATTTTATAATGTACGAGTTGACATTCAAACTTATCATTAAAATCATTAACCTATATCTTAAAAAATAGTGTATGATGTACTCTTTGAAAGATGTCAGAATTATATATTAGTACCCTTAACATAAGAAATTCAGCGAATTGACCCTTCACCTTTTAAAAAAATTCTAAGTACCTATAACCTTTATTTCCATTTGTAATTTAAAAACTTTTCATTGGGACAATGCCTTTTAGGACCACAAAACATGGAATTCTAGGGACCAAAAGTCCTAAAATATTCATTCATATAATTGTCCTGCAAGGGAACACTATCCTTGGATGTTTCCTTGTATGCAGCCATGTTCAAATTCACCCCCAAAATCAATTCATTAGGGGAATTGAAAATAGTTGGGGGGGTTTTTTGTTCCTCCTTTGTAGTCTACTAAGAAGAGTAGCGACCAATCATTGACATGTCGTCTTCATCCCCATTATGCACCTTTGCCTAATTATATAACAAATTTTCACGTATAAGCGAGTATTGTGTCGTGATGCGATTGCGAAAAAAGAAAAGAATCCCACCTCTCGTCTTTAATGTCCAAACTCTCTAGTGAGTTTTGCTTAGACTCCAACAAAGACCTCGACCATCTCTATTGATCGAATTCGGAATTGACTAAATTTATATGTCAACAACATCAACGATGACATTTATTAGGTTTAACGTTTGGATGATTGGAATAATTTCTTCTCTCTCTAAATAGTTTTCGATATTAGAGGTCATGACTTTTCAAGCTACGGATGGGTTAAAAATTCTAACATGATTTTCTATACCTACTTTTGTAGTCGAGAACTCCTTAAAAATAGAGGTATAGATTTGTTCCGAGAAAAGTTATAACCACTGCATTTCAAAAATTCTATTTATCATTAAGATGATAAAAGATTGATGATGTGACAGTTTATGTGGAATAATAGGATTGAGCATCTCAATTTTTATAAGAGAAAGCGTGGTTTCAACTTTCAAAATAAATAGAAATATGAAGGATAATAAGTTGCCACATCACCGATATTCCATCATTATGATGATAAATAACATTACTCTTGCATTTAAGTACTTTTCCATGAGTTAATGGTTACGTTGTGACCAAAACCCAGTCGAACTTAATTGTAAATAAGGAGACCTTAGCTAAACATGTCCATGCTCACACTGGAGTTAAATTTTATAAATATCATGCTCAATTTGATCTTGAGTAATGTTACTTATATATAATAGAGTTATATAATGATTTACATATCGACGATGTGTCAAAAATAGAGCGGGATTTTTTTTAAATTATTTGATTGAATTTTTTTTGACCCAATCATATCTCACCACATCATATGTATATAAATTATTATTTACATATAACACAACAATCTATATCTTACGTGACACTAATATGCTTATCTAGTACATTATTCCTAAATTTCTGGCCGACAAAAAAATCTTGTTATGGCCCTTTAGAGATTCTCCTTTTCTTATGGTCTATCCCAAAAGCAGAAAAGAGAAGAAGTTATATTTAATTTTCTGAAAAGCACATTCCCTTTGCTTGTTAGCCATGATTCAGAAAATGGAAAAGGATGACAAGAAAGAATATATCAATTTTTTTCCCTTTGTGCTTTAAGTTATTCACTGAGCCATGAAAATGAGAGTGTTATTATACTGTGTACCGAGCATGCATCACATGTTAAATAGACGTAAGAACAATTAAATGAACAAGTCAATTCATCTCGTCTATCTAAAGCTTTAGCCTCTAGACGAGTCGACGATATGAATTTACTTTCAATGTTGATACATTATTCGTTTGATAGGCAAAGGTATAAAGGAATTTCATCTCCATGTTAGTTGGAAAATAAAAACTTACCAAATTCATAGGAATTCATTTTCCATGAAAATAAAGAAAATACAGTTTAAAGTGATTGTACCTTGAAATTTAATTTTCATTTCCCCGTTGCAATCAAACGGTCAAAGTGGAATTCGTTTTCCTTGGATATGAATTATGATATTTTTCATGGAATTCGTTACAATCAAACACCGATGAAGAGACAACATTCTCATTAGTGTTGTCGCAATTAGAGAATATCCTCAACTTCGTAACAATCATGTGCAAAAAATGTATGCAAGTTATTCCGTTTCTGCCCCAAAAAGTTAGGTAGTATATGGATTTTTCATAAGAAAAATCACATCAAATGGTGAATTGATTATATGATTGAAGTAGTCTATTGCCAAAATGGCTTTGAATTTATGGAATAAAACCAAAGTGGCAATGCCATCAAAACCCCTACCCCATATAAGGAGGTGGGACTTTCACTCTTATCCCTGACATGACCGAAAGAAGAAATAGGAGAGGAATTCATCTCTGGATTGACACTGCCATTTTACTTTAGGAATAAGCCAAATTCCATTCAATGCAAAACACTGCCAATCAAAGCTTCGTGGGATCCCACTATCCAGCTAAACAGATTATCCCAACCAATAATGCATACGTACACACCCTTCAATCAGAGTTATGCCCTAAACTTAGACACGTGTAAAAATGAATTCTCAGTTACAGCCTAAGTGTCGAACAGAGAGCCTTGTTATTGCATGTAATCTTCCTGGTTTGAGGAAGAGAGATGGATAGACAGTTATTTGGAGTGAACGAGATAAAACGATCCTTCATTCGAAAGGAGATTGTTGGGAGATGTTAGGTTAAAGACGAGATTATATGACATAATATGACGTAAAAATCACAACACAAGAACACAAGAAATTTGACAGCAAAAAGGATAATTCACTATAATATGAAGAAGAAGAAAAAATATTGTGTTTACAATATTGCCCAACTTATCGAACTTGTAATAAAGAGCCAACTATATATTGGATACATTGTCAAACCCTAATTACAGTCTTAAAGATGAAAAGAATATAAAAAATGCATGGAATAAAAAAAAAAAAAAATCTTCAGACAAAACACAACGGCGCTCGAGCGCTAGTCTGGTGCTAAGTGGGCAGCGCACCGATTGTTCGAGCGGTAGGTTGGCAGTGAGTGAATGCTAGGCTCCCTGCTTTGAGCGTTCGAGCGGGAGCTTAGTGCAAAAAACACGTCGAAATCATTCCTTGGTCCATATTTTGACCTTCTGAAGGCCCACTTTAACTAATCCACCAAAACCCAATTTGGATCGAAATCATTCCTTGGCCCATATTTTGACCTTTTGAAGGCCTACTTCAACTAATCCACCAAAACCCAATTTGGATC
>CAIGRO010285387.1:0-11153 GCA_903798355.1 Fraxinus baroniana | reverse complement strand
AACTTTAACTATTCCACTAGTAGAAGTCATTTATGCACTTGTTTCACAAACCAAATTCTCTCAAGTATTTCAACAAACACCTTGTGTGTACCACACAAACCTCAAGCCAAACACCTCAAATCAAATCAAAGCTTTACCACCCTAATCTGACAAAGGGCTCTGATACCAATTGTTGAACCTGGAATAATTATATAGCAGCACAGCAGAAGCAAAATCACCTGAAAAGAGAAATCAGTTTCTGAAAAAAAAAGGGAAAAGTTCCTGCTGTTTTCTGTGAAACTATTTGGGTGTGAAGAAACTGAGATGAATGAATATGAGAGGAAGATTATTTATAGATGAAGAACACAATTTCAATATATATAAAGAAGGAAGGAGCACCAGATTTGTTTTTCCCGAGAAGAACAACCTCTTCTCTTTCAACTCTCCAGTCTCACTCTCTATTTTCTGTCGGTTTTAGCTACTGGTATATGCTACAGGTTTCTGCCGATCTATTAAAAAAAACTGCTCCTAACTATAGTTACAACCTAACCATAGTTCAAAAAAAAATATGTTGACAAAATAGTCAACATATAGATCAACTTACAGTTTTGCACAATGCCAGTTTGCGAATTTCATCTTTCACTCACAATTCAATGATATGGATAGGACAGTTTCATGGACCACTGTCAACTTAGAGTGAAGGAAAATATAAAAATGCCGATCACCATCAACGGAGAGTTGAGGGAATATAAATGTTGACTAGTTTATGATATCTGGACAAATTTCCCTTATCCTTTTCCATCGATATTCAACTGAAATAATTAGGTCTTTCTATCTAAGCTAGTATTGAATAACCAACAATTTAGCTTAAATGAAAAATCATAAATAACTGCACATCTGTTAATAGAAGTTAATTTAATTCTTCAGCTGTCGTTAAATTCTGTTGTGCCTAGGTTCCGGCCATCAAGGTGAGTATTTTGAGCTCTAATTTTCACATTGATTGATAACATTTAAATGTCAATTGGTCTTATTTTTCCTTCTATATCAAGTTGATAGTTCCCTAGTATTACTTGAACGGTCACGTGAATAATAAAAAAGATTTATTTATACAAAAAAAAAAAAATTCGTTTTATGTTGGTTGTGGTCATTCTACTATTCATCCCATTGTCAAAGTTCATCAATGTATGCCCATATTCTATTACTCAATGCCTCATTCCATATAATAACAAATGTATCATCTGCATAGTGTTGTGCTTGTAGAACAAAACTATTTGCCACTAAGACATGTTAGAAACTAAACGAGATATATGACACGATATGAACTATTGATCGCAGGCAACAAGAGCAGAAGAAACAAGAACTTAATTTGACAAATGAATTGGAGATTTTATTTAACTACAATGGAGAGAAATTCATTAATATTGTATTCTTACACAATTCCAACTTGCAGTAATAAATTAACATGAAAAGAAGAATCTCTGTTTCTGTTGCTCGAGCGTATCGCTGGAGAAAATGCGGCTCCGTGTTTCTCTTCTTTTTCTGCTCAAACCCTAGACCTCATAACCAAACTTATACAAATTGCATCCTATGTCCTTGACTTTTCAACACGTTACAAATTAGTCATTTTTTCCACAGAATCGCCAATACTAAAAATCTAACAAACTCCCACTTTGACATTCCGTGACAAAACTACACAATAAGTCAAAGAACAAAAAATCTAAACCACTCAAGCTACCCAAGCTCTTCCACTTCTTACATTCTTTGGTGTACCTGTATCATGAAATTAAAAACTCAATACCCAGTGTAAAAACACGTGATACAGGAAGTCAAAAACACATGAACACAAATAAGCATGCTAGTTTGAGACGTGACATTAATGTCAATCAAAACACCAATCGAAATATTAACAACACAAACATCAAAACTCAAACAGCTATGCATAGAAATGCAATGCAGATGCAATACACACGCTCCCCTTTGTTGCAAACTCTCAATGTTTTTATGCAGTAGGCAGATGTATATATATCTCTCCCCAAGAACCCTTCAAACATAAAATGTAAAACAATGTAAAACTTAATTTTTCATTTAATTATTTAATGCTCCCCCTTTGTATATTTATTCTCCTTTTTGTTTTTTCCACAAATGACTAAGGGATAAAAAACGTTTAATAGTAACATATAATCACTAAAAAAATGCAATCGTTAGCATGGACAAGTATAATCAATGTGCGGTAAATGTTTTCACATACTCAGCTCAAGTTAACATGGAGTAAATTGTATAAGTGATCAATGTGTGTAAAATGTCACTAATCCTTTATAAGTAGGACTCCAAACCTTAGTTTTGTGATAAAGGACATGCTAAACATTACTGTCAATAAGTATATTCTTCTACTCATGAAAGTCTAACCACACAGTAGAAATTTAAATAGAAGCTCATTTTGTATTGATCATTTCTTTTCTCCACGTGACTTTTAGCATATATATATATATATATCTTAAGTGCATGATTTTCTTCATTAAGCGACTAGAATGACCCATGTAACGAGCTTTAGGCCGGTTAACCCAAGTCAGGTGACCATAGACACCAGGTTATGAGAAACCTCACAGGCTTAATTGCTCAAGTGCAATAGGCTTCGAAGAAAAACATAAGATATTGAGTTTTTTTTTTATATTAGGGATAAAATTGAGCTTAGGTCTAATAAAAACACGTCAATTCATGTTCAAAGTCACCTTATTAACATGTGACTGTCATCCCAAATCTCACACACGTGGTAGAATCCACTAACAATATCATAGTGTGTGCAGTGCAGATAGTACATGAAGGCACATATACTAAATACACCATATCAACCCAAACAAGTAATGGGAACTATGCTGTAGCTCATCAATTATATCCATACATGATCACACCATGCAAGTTTAAGAATGTTGTAAATAAAGTTACCATTCCCCCTTTTCTTTTTCAATTTTTTTTTTTTTGTGTTTTTCTTTTTCAAAAAAAAAAAAGAACGCGCCACACACAAAACAAAACAAAAATCAACCACACGAAACAAAAAAAAATTTTCTTTTTCAATTTTTTTTTTTTGTGTTTTTCTTTTTCAAAACAAAAATGCGCCACACAAAATAAAAGAAAAAAAAAAAACAAACAAAATGTGCATGTGCCAGTACAAACATAATTAAAATGCACACGCATGAACTTAAATTCAAAAACAAACAAATAAATGTGATGTATGCAGAAGTTAATAATACATAACAATTAAGCACATGCATGCACCAACAATACCTAATCAACTAGGTCTATGAGAACTCTTACCTTTAAGAGCATCTTAATCTATATCAAAGTTTTTAAGATTACTCTTTTTCACCCAAACTTGTCTAGTATGAGAACAATTCTCAGACAATTGTGTCATCAACTTAGTCAAATGACTTACTTGATTAGTAAGGAATCTAATTTGATCAACAAACTCCTGATTTCTATCCCTATCAAAGCTCTCGACTCAATGTCTATTCAGGAATTTATGACATCTAGGTCGTATGTGTCCTAACTCGCCATAATGAAAGCAGGTCGGGACAAACCTAGGACCAATGTTATGTGAACACCGACATCTATTCCTAGGTCAACGAGTCATACGCTATTTAGTAGGTCTCTGTCTAACAAATCCATTATCCTTAAGATTGGGGTTAGGCACATATTTGAGCTGGTTAGTGGCAGGGACAAATGTGGTCTTAGAAGTACTAGCAATGTTTTCCTTAAAACCTAGACCTCCCTTATTTCTAGCCGACTCGCCTATTCCTAAAATGTTATCTAACTTTTCAGAACCACTAGAGAAGTCAAGCAACTGAGACTTGGATTATTCTAGATCGTTCATAAGGTTCTTAACCTGTATTTCTAATGTCTCTCTCTCAGTAGTCAACTCGATGACTCTCCTAGAGGACTTCTCAAGTTCACTAGTGAGGTTCTTAACCTGAGTATCTAAAGATTCATTCATGGATTTCAACTCACTCAAAATCGAGGTAGATTTCTTAATGTACGTACAAACTTCTCATTTTCCAATTCAAGTTTCTTATTCTTTATACTCAAGGCTTTATTCTCAGTAAGAATCTTAAGACTCTCCTCATACATCTTATTATAAGCTTCTTAGATATCTTCATCACTCTCAGACTCTTCGTCGAAATCCTATCTAAGTCCTCAGCCTTCTCACTCCCCTTATTCGATCCATTTTTAATTCTAGCAGTAAAGTCAATATACTTTCCACTTTCCTCACGAGTGGATCTCTTACTCTGATTGTCCAAGTTAAACTCGTCATCAGTGAGAGTTGCATTCATAACCTTATTTGAATATCTCCTACTGTTAGGGTACTCACTTTTAACATGGCCAAGACCTCAACATATTTGGCACCTCACATATTTAGATTTTCTCCTAGATTCACTTGGGCCACCTTTATATCTCTTTTGAGGGTTATTTTTCTTCCTAAACATTGTTCAACATTTTTAGCCAGGTAAGCTAACTCCTCATCATCCGGTGAATCAGAATCAGAATCAGAAAATTCGGTCCGAGTGTTTCTCATGGATTTCATGGCCAGAGATTTATCCTTATCAGGTTTATCTAAAGTCAGCTCATAAGTTTGGAAAGATCCAACCAGTTCTTCCACCTTAATAGAGTCTATATCCTTACTTTCCTTAATAGCAGTGATTTTAGCTCTAAATCTAAGGATTTTTCTAACAATTTTAAGTTTCGGTATTCTCTCACCTAGGTTGAGACTAGAATTTACTATATTGTTTAAGCTCGCATAGAATTCTTCAAATGTCTCATCTTCGTTCATCTTAATCTCTTCAAACCTACTGGTCAACATTTGCAACTTAGAGTTTTTAACGGCTTGAGTTCCCTCATGTGTGGTCTGTAGAATATCCCAAATCTTTTTGGCAACCTAACACATAGACACTCGTCTAAATTCTTCTGGGGATACCACCATAAATAAGTTATGTAAGGCTTTGCTATTCCAATTACACTAATCTAGATTTGTCCTAGTCCAATTAGCAATAAGAGTGGGGGTCACTATGTTTTCTACATTTGTACTAGGGGCACTCCAACCTTTCAAAACACTCAGCTATATACGCTCATCTATGGATTTTAAAAAAACTCTCATTCTAACCTTCCAATAGGAATAATTACTACCATCAAAATAGGGTGAAACAGACAATGAACTACTCATCTAGATAATATAATGTCAAGAATCAAAATTAGACTCTGATACCAATTGAAAATACGCGTTTACAATACCAATATGATGACGAAGAAACCTAACTAGATAAAAACTTCGGGATCTAACTAGTTACCTCTACTATAGACAATATGGATTACAATCCCTTTTTAGCCTAGTAAATTCCACTAGTCTACAAGGCTGGTTGAACTAAAAAGAAAAGAACAAATATCAAATAATATCACCAAAATAATATGAAACTTTCCCGATGAAGATCGTTTTACGCAAAGAAAGAGTGGGAAGTTAACAGGCACAAAAAATGAAAAGGGAACTATTAACAAACCAGTTGGAAAGAGGGCAATTGTGAAAAGTAATGTGACAAAAATGAATAGTGAATCAAGGAGAGGGATTAAACTATCATTTTTATTATAAAAGAATAAAATTATAATAAAGACATATAATGTCTTGATCATTATCAAGAGACACAGTATAAACTGTAATCATCATGTATTCAGTTTCTCTCTGGTAGCCTGGCATCAATATTGTACCTACAACAATATCACCAGTTCCTTTTCGACTCGTGTTTAGTTTTCAAATGAAATTCTGCACCAGTTCATCATTATAAGAATCACATATTAGATGTACAATTCTTAACATTAACACTCAGTAAAACTGATGTGAACATATATGCACCAAGAGGAGGAGATAATTTATGACAACCCCCTGTAAATAAATCATGAGCATATGCATGTTTAAAGTCACCCCTCTTTGACTTTAAAAGTGCAATTTCATAGTCACTATGCCAAAGTGTAAATGGAAATATAGTGACGAAATATATAAGCAATTGAATGGAAATTGCTAGTATACAACATTCCTAGTACATGTGTTGTGTAAGTTGTCCGTGTTTGATGGTTTGAGTAAAACTTTTATGGATGTGCTTTTTTTGCTCTCGATAATGTCACATATAGTTGTCCATGACAAAAGACTGGTTTTGGAAGATATAAACCAACAAAATCTAAGGTTTGATCTTGTACTTTATTTATTGTCATTGCAAAGCAAAGCCTAATTGGAAATTGAGTCCTCTTAAATTGAATTGAATTTCGATCATTACGAAGAGGTATAAAAGGGATCCTTCGTAAGAATACATATTTACCACGATATTCACCTATTGTGATTTCATCCAGAATTACGTTTTTCTCAAATTTTCGACGAGCAAGGCAAGTCCCGTTGCATAAACCTTCAGAAAGATTGATATTCTGCAATAGTATTATTGGGCAATTTACCTTAAGTTTCAATTCATACGGTGCCATTTGGTGTCAAACTATTCAAAAAAATCTTCTTGCAAGCTCTGTTCTGATCTGTTAATTACTTCATCAAAACTATAGTATGCGAAAATGTCACCATGAATTTGGTTGAGCAAGATTTTGTTAATATAGTTAACATATTCATTTGTAGGCATAAGAATAACTATCATAGTTATCATGTCATCTAAATTATCAGCATATACTTCTATATTTGGAAAAACGTGACGTATCAATTTTTTTAGAGATGTTGTTTCATCCTGAAATGGCAAAATTATATTGTTTGGAAGTTGAATGCAATTACAAATATGTTCTTCTTATATTCCATCTCCAATTCTAAGTAAGCAATCACAAAACGCATGATCTAATTTTGCTCTCATATTCTCAACCAAAAGTAGCTGTGTAAACAAAGGCCATACGTTTGAGAAAACTAAGCTAGCCTTCATTATTGTGGACACAAAAAAAATTAAATAAATAAATAAATAATGGGTTTGGTCAATTTAAATAATTAACCCAATTAAATTCACTAAATCAAAGTCTAGACCNAAGCTAGCCTTCATTATTGTGGACACAAAAAAAATTAAATAAATAAATAAATAATGGGTTTGGTCAATTTAAATAATTAACCCAATTAAATTCACTAAATCAAAGTCTAGACCCATAAAATTCTAAAAGCCCACCCTACTTTTTTTAATAAATTCACAATTATTCAATTATAATTAATTTAATTGAATTAATTGAGTGATTACCAAAATTGGCCACAAATTTCTCCTATAAATAGGGTCAAAAGTTCATTGCAAAGGGGAGGAAAAAGGACAAGAGAAATTCGGAAAGTGCTGAAAATCAAAATTCTTCTTCAAATCAAGTAAATCCAAGAAGATAAAATTGTCTTCAAATCAAACAAATCCAGAAGATCAAAGTTTTTCTCAAATCAAATCAAGACCAAGTCTGACCAAATCAAATCAAGACCAAGTCCAAGTTTTGGAAGTACAAATCCAAGCTCTAAAATTCAAGCATCGAACAAGTGAAGCTGTTGACAAATCAAATTCTCAACAAATCTCCAAGCCTAGGATTCAAGCCACGTGGCTCCTCGTCTTCAAACATCCAGATCATTAATCAGAGGGTCTTTGCAATTTTGCAATTACAAGAAGATTCACATCTATTTGTATTTTTTCAAAATACAATTTGTAACAATTTCTGTATTTTAAATACGAGAAAATCGTCGTACAATTATATCTTCTTTTTTTCCTCTTGGTACTACCGGTAGAACCTGTCAAAAATCTCCTCCGAGAACAACCACCTTCCCACCAAAAGGCAAGCATTTTGTCTACAGCTTCAACATCACGATTATTTACCATGGATGCTTCATCCCAAATTATTAACCTATACATTTTTAACAAAGATCTCAAAGCCGATTGTTTGCTAACAGAACAACTAACTTTACCAATTGTTTCCAAAGGAATTTTAAATTTCATATGAGCTGTTTGACCTCCAGGTAAAAGAGACGCATATACTCCAGAGGACGCTATCGCCAAAGCAATTAAATTTTGAGACCTCACACCAGTTAGCAATGCTTTGTATAAAAAAGTCTTGCTTGTCCCCCCGTAGACCATCAATGAAGAAAGAACCACTTGATTCAGTTTTAACATTTTCCATAATCATATCATATGCAATTTGTTGCTCATTATTTAACATGGCTCACAAGCAAAGTCCCCTTCAATATCCAAATTCATTGTTCCCTCTGCAACCATTTGGGTCAATCTATCATCCTCATCTATATTTACTGAAAATGTCACTATTCCATAATCATTGATGTTTTTACCTAGGGGGTTCTAAAATCGAACTAATGTCATCCAAAGCTTGTACTTTAGCAACTTGAACAGATATATTTTGATGTACATAATCGTCAATCATATATGCTTTAAATTTATCCCACAATAACTTTGGATGATCAAGATTGAAAAGCAGAAGAAGTGTGGCAAAAAGACGTCTTAAAGAACCAGGCATTTTGTACACAATAGCATAATTTACCCCATTCGAAGTTTTTAAATCATCAAATGATGTTGGCCCTCTAATATGGTTAAGAAGAATGGGGAGGAAATATCGCTCTCCTTCACTTGGATTGATAGTGACAATTCATCATAGAACAAGTTCCTATTTTCTAGGAGTCCAAATTTTATTATTTGCATTCCAAACAAAATATGTTGGGAAATCTCTATACAGCAGTGTTCGGGCAAATTCGTTTGCTTTATTCACTCAAAAAAATTCAGTTAACTTGGTTCTTCTCATATTTTCATTTTCAAAAATATTAGATAAATTATCATTGTTTATTACTTGTTGATAATCTTCAATATGAAGTTGTAAAGAATAAATAGTCGGATAAATTTCTGATAAATTGAAAGAAAAAATCCTCCACATAGTTCAGGTGGAGATATCCATCTGGCAAACTGGTAAGTAGAAATTTCATCAACTTCCTTATTTGATTGATTCTTACCAATGAAAAAATTAATACGATAATGTCCTTTGTATATATATTTGTCCAAATATTTTACAGCTTTAATAGAAGAACATACCTCAACGTTGATATGACAGTTAGATTTTGCACTTAAATAAGGATTATATGGGATGACCCATCTATTGTCCAACATATGACCTCTAATTTTAATACAAATACCATTATTACGATGTTTGTATAATGGATATGAGTTATCACCAAATATAGTAGTATTACAATATTCCATAGGATATTAATTCTTACAACCAGTATTTTTAGCATGCATACATTCTTTGGATGAAGATTTTCACAAGGGCTGTGTATATTGTGTTTGACAATAATAGAATGAAAACGAGAGTGCTTATTTTCATCAGGAATCTCACAAGATACTATCATGAGTTGAACGAGCCGTGTTCTTTAAATATGGGCACAATTAAAAATCAACAACAGATGCGTAAGAGGGAGCCCTCTTTTTTGCAATTCAATCATGAATATATGAGCAATAACAGGGCCTAAGCTATTATCTTTGCACAAATTATTTTTTAACTCTTCTAATTTTGCTCTAAATATACGTGCAATTAGATCTGGTCGATTTTAAACTTCATCATTGTGTTTTAGCTCTTGCCTAATTTCATCGCACAACTAAATCTGGTCGATTTTGAACCTCATCATTCATTTTCAATTCTTGTCTAATTTTAGGCCAATTTGGCTTACATGTTATAGTTAAAAATATATCAGGTTTTTCATAACGTTGGACAATATATAGTCGACTACCACCAAAATGTATTGAATGTTGTAAGACGATAGGAACGGTCCCATAAAATCTATCCCTCAGACATCGAAGAGCTCCACTTCAAAAATTGAATTCAAAGACATCTCATGCCTTTTAGAGATAGTCCTCGTACGTTGGCATTGATCACAGTATTTTACAAATTCATGAGCATCCTAAACAATGAGGGCCAATAAAATTCTGATTGTAGAACTTTCGCTGCTATCTTCGAAGATTTAAAATGCCCTGCATAAGTTGAAGAGTGACAATGCTCCAGAATTTGAGGGATCTCCTCATTCGGCACACATCTTCGAATTTTTTGATCAGCATTCTCTTATAGTATGGGATCCTCCCAATAATAGTATTTCAACTCTGAAAAGAACTTCCTTTGGTGATGTGTTAACTCAGGTGAAAGCACATTACAAGCCAAGTAATTCACTATATTTACATACCATGGCCCGCGGTCAACAGCAAATATATACTCATCTAGAAAAAAATCCTTTATACTATCCTCATCTTTTTGTTCTACATGTTCACTGCCTTTCTTGTCTCGAATCTCTAAGTTAAACTCTTGAAGCAGAAATATCCACCGAATCAGCCTAGGCTTGGCATCTTTCTTAAATAGTAAATATTTAAGAGCTGTATGATCTATATAGGCAATTACCTTTTATCCAATGAGATATGATCTAAATTTATCAAAAGTAAACGCAATGGCTAGCAGCTCTTTTTTCGTGGTGGCATAATGCAGTTGTGCATCAGTTAAAGTCTTGCTTGCGTAGTAGATGATGTGGAGAATTTTATCCTTTCTTTGACCGAGTAATGCCCCTACTGCGTTGACGCTATGTCATACATCAACTTAAATGGCAATTCCCAGTCTGGTGCAACTATAATCAGTGCTAAAATTAACTTTTCTTTAAGACTGTTAAAGGATGACAACTCATCAGAACAATTACATGGTGTATCATTTTCAAGTAGGTTGTACAGTGGTTTGGTGATTTTGGGGAAATCCTTAATAAACCTCCTTTAGCAGGGTCGAGGAAACAACGTACTTCCTTAACTGGAGTGGGTGGGGTAGCTTTTCTATCACCTGAATCTTTGTTTTATCCACCTTGATACCATTTGTAGAAATCATGTGCTCTAGCACTATTCATTCTTACACAATGAAGTGGCACTTCTACCAATTTAACACCAAATTTGTTTCATCACATCACCGTAAGACCATTCCCAAATTTGAGAGGCAACTCTCAAATGATAAACCAAACACCGAAAAGTCATCCATGAAGACTTCAATGATTTTTTCCATCATATCTAAAATGTGGCAGGTGCATTACATAACCAAAATGGCATTCTTCTATATGCAAAGGTACGATAGGGACATGTAAATGTAGTCTTCTCCTGATCTTCTGGAGC
>CAIGRO010285383.1:0-10638 GCA_903798355.1 Fraxinus baroniana | reverse complement strand
AAAAGAGGTTTTGAAGGCTATACTGGAGTTAAAGTCATCCAATTCTATCTACCATGCTATAGTGAAGAAGAATACAAAGCCAATGATAAAGTTTAGAAGCATGAGAGACGTGTCACCTAAAGATCCAACGTAGACAATTTGGTTAAGTAAAGTTAACGACGTTAAAGAAATGCTTCTTGGGAGGCAACCCAAGCTTTTTTTTTTTTAATTTATTCTATTTTTACGTTTTAGGATAGTTTAGTTTATTTTGGGATTCATTATCCATACCTCATTTCCCCTTAGGTCTTCGTTATGTTGGTTTATTAGATGTTAGAGTTAAGTAACACTTGTTCCAATTATTTGATCATAATGCTTTATTGGAACATGATATTACATAACATTTAAACTAATTTTGACCAAGGAGCCAACAGAAGTAATAAGAAAGCTAGTCATTGAATTACATACCATATCAGGAAAGTCTTTTCTTCACTTTCTCCCCCACCCTTTTATATGCGGATTTAGGATTCAAGACATTGAGGACAATGTCTAGTTTAAGTTTAGGGGTGGAAAACATGAATTTTCAATTTGTTTGTGTTTTTTTAAAAAAATTTAAAAATTACAAAAATATTTTCTTTTTGTGTCCTTGTGTGAGTTAGTTGGCTTGGCTGTCAATGAGGATAGTATTGAATCACAAATTGAACTATGAATTGTGAATAAGTTGCATGTTTAGATTAATTATTACTTTTTTTTTTTGTGAAATTTGATATATAATGAGCACATAAATTAAGTTAAACGTTGTGTATGAATTAGTTGAATTCATATTTGGATAGGTTGAAATAGTGGAACATAAATGCTAAACCCAAAACCACACAATTTTACATCATTGGACCAATTGTAGAATAGTTTGGGGGATTTTACTACTATGGGAAGATATTGAGATAAATGGGGATTCCATGTGTGGAAAAAAATCTTGTGTGTCTAAGGTAAATAGGATGAAATTGAGTGCAAAACTCAAGTTAAAGGTTATTTTTTTCTTAAATTGGTGTTTAATGAGGACATTGCACTAATCAAGGCATAAACAATTCATTGTTTATTGACATGTTGACTAGCAATTAGTGAAATTTACCTAAATTAGAGAAGTCAGGATAGTATAAAATTCAACTTTAGTTCACACACTGAAAAAGAGTAAAAAGAATAAGTTTTGGGGTGTGTGAATCTTACGAGTCATAAAAGAATATATTTGACAATTGAAGGTCGGGAATTGAAAAAACTTATAAATTCATAATGCGATGCTTAATTCTTCACACACACGTGTCGATTTTACATTGGAAAAGTAGCTTTTAATTTTTGTATTGTGATTTTGAAGCTGTGGTTAGATTTAACATTATGATTTCAATCCTTAAATAAAAATACAGGTTAGCTAGCCAAATCTTTTTGCCTCGCTTGATTGACTGGCCACCAATTAGGTAATTAGTAGACATTGTTTGTGTTTTCATTAGATTTTAGTTTTGTTTGAGGACAATCAAAGAGTTCAATTTGGGGGTGTGATAAGTGAAGTTTTTATACTTATTCGCGATGCTAAATCATGATGTTTTATTGTCTTTTGAATTAAATTCTACCTAATTTATAACAAATTGTATTTTGTAGGTAAAACTCAGAATGTAAAATTGCGGAAAATTGTAAAATCCAAAGTACAGGGACGAAATTATTGGAGGCAAAGTCTGAAGATTAAATTTCGTACTTTGAAAATTGAAGGACTTGCTTTGAAGAAAATAATAAATTAAATGAGCCTCAATAGGACTTTTATTGGATGAATTCAAAGAGAAGAATTTGGGGCCAATTAGGATATATATATATACACACACACACACCTACAGAGAGGAGGAGAAGCCAGCAATGGGAGAAGAAGGGGATTGAGGCGGTGAATTGCATTAGATATACATATTTGGGCAACTACATTAGGAAGGAAAAAAGAAAAAATGCACAGCAAGTAGAAAATAATAGAAAAGAAAGACGAAAAGAAAGAGAGAAGAAGTCAAACGCAGAGGAAGGAAACTTCATTAGGAAGGAAAAAAGAAAAAATGCACATCAAGTAGAAAAGAAAGACGAAAAGAAAGAGAGAAGTCAAACGTAGAGGAAGGAAACTGCAAACACCAGAAATTTTCATGTTCCGTCAATTTTTGGTGATGTCTTTCCACTTTCGCTTGTTTAAATTCAACATTATGAGTGTCTAAATATTTTTATTGTTAGGATTGACGACGTAGTTTAAGGTTTTTATTATATGTTTCGAGATTTTCATGCTATTTTGATACTTGTTAATTAATTATTGTGTGTTTAATACTTTAATTGTTTGCACAACAATGAATTGATTTAGGGATAATACTGAGANTTATAAGAGATCGAGAGATAATTATAAGTTATGCGATCTTTTTTGAATTCATATATATTAATGCATTCATATGTGTGTGAATTTACATAGAGACACAGTAGGCTCGGGCATTTGAATATGATTAGTATTGCTTGAGAGAGATTACTAAATACAATATATTAATTCGATTGTTGTCATGTATGAAAATTGTTCATAAGTTGGAATTAGATGTATGGTAAATAACCTAAGTGAACTCGGCAATCCTAACTATCCAATCATATAATCTTATCTACAGCTTTAATTTGAGTTGTTATTTTATTTATTAGAATTTCGTTTAGAAAGCAAAATTTGATTTGAATTACCATTTTAATTTAAATTGAAGGTAGAGTAATTTAAAACTTTATAAAAAATATTAGTTTCTGTGGGACGATATTCAGACTTAATAAATCCACTTTATTATTTGTCACGATCCGTACACTTGCAGAATTTCACGAACAAGTAGCAACAACAAAATACTAAGACTTTGTTGTCGATATTTTTGTGTCGGCTACATGAATTTTTTTTGGTACTCTTGTTTTGTTTGTTGTTAGATCTAATTGAAGATTGAGGCTTATATGCTATTCCAAATGAAGTGAAATAAAAGCCATGAAAAAAGTCCAAAGGTATTTCTGTTCTTTACTTGGTTGTATGATGACGTGTTTTTCACCAAATCACCCTGACTGCGATTGCATCACAATTGTAATTTCTGGGCAGTTAGCCTTATATTTGGGTTATCCAGATAGTGATTCCTCCGATCTATTTTATCGAGTGATATTGGTCTTTGATGGGCAATTTCTCTTATACATCATTTTTTTAAATGATATGAATAAAAAGAACTTTAGCATCAAGACATTTTAGTTACGTGAGAATAATATGAATCTTAATCTTAAACTACAAGCATATAAAGTCATAAACTTTTAAAGAGTTATTTCCAATTTCTACATTTTAAATCATGGATGACATTTTCTTAGAAAAAATTTGAAATGATTTCTGCTTCTCCAACTCATACAAGTCTCAAGTTTGAGCATCACATTAAACTTATATTTTTCTTAACGGGAGATGGATTATAAAAAAAAATTGAAATTTCTTATTATATACTTTTGGCATGATAGGTTCACGAGCAAAGCAGAAGGAAGACCACAATTTGATCACATATGATACATTAGGTCTTTCCATTTTTACAGTGTATAAATGCATGAATAGGATAAATGGATTTATCTGTTTTATACATTCTCATCCACAACCACTAGAGAAAAACTCAATAGTCCATGCAATTTATTGTTGGAATTTGGTTTAAAGAGATAAAGTTGGTTAAGTATAAAACAATGGAAATGTAAAAAGTGACTTTCATGTAAACTTCGGCCATATATTCGGAATTGATCCGATAGTCGGATTATGAAAATAAATAGATTAAGTCGTTCTAATAATTGAGTAGATGATCGTGGTATATTTGGAATTTCAAAAATCAATTCCAGATGAAGAAAAAATTGTGGTCCAAAGTTGGAAGAAAAAATCGATTTCAACACGTGTGACCATTGCTCGAGCGAGTGCCAGGCAAGCGACAGAGCTTATGCCTTTGGCGCTCCAGTTGCAAGCAAGCAACAAATGGGGTTGCAACCCTTCATGAAGGTTGATGAGTTTTAGTGTGTGTCTTTCCATTCACAACCCATCATCTTCTATAAATTCTACCCCTTGAATGTCATTTAGGCATCCCAATTCATATTCTAGAGTTTTACATCAAAAATTCTTGCCAAAATCTCCCAACTTTGCATTCAAAATCATTCCTTATAGAGAGGATAATCCATTCAAGTTCGTTGTTGCCTTGTATTTGGAAGGGCTTCTACTATAAGGAAGTAATCCATTGTATCTTGGGAGACAATTGTTGTTACTTCGTTAGCTCTGTTGTGGGCAAATTTGTCTTGAGGAAGGAGTGTTTTCAGTTGCCTCAGATCCTTTCATCTATTATTCTTCTTCATTTCTAATTTTGATTTATACCATTTTTTTACTTTGTTTAACTTTGTTCCTGCATTGTTAAACTTGTCCTTTTGATTTCCACATACAAAACAACATTATACCGCATCCCCCAACGATCTTAAGACAAAATATTTTGTTCGTCGATTTGTTGGATCAACCCATTCACTTCATCTTTGGAATAGGCATTTGTGCTATTCCTTTCTTGGAATTTTATTTGTGTTGAACTTCTATTTATGTAACAAAAATGAAAACCACTAAGACTACTTCGAGTAAAAGAAAACTAATGGTACAAACAATGTGGTTCTCCTTTGGCTATACCACTTCAAAATACTCCAGTTCCACATGGGGAAAAATCGGAGAAATTTGCAATAGTGGACTTCAGAAGATGGCAATAAAAGATGTTAGTTTATCTCACCACTCTGAACTTGGTAAACCCCTCGAGAGGTATAAGGGAAAAATAATTGTGAGACAATAATTCCATTAGATGCATGGAAGCACTCGAATTCCCTTTGCAAAAATTACGTCCTAAATGGACTGGATAATACACTTTATGGAGTGTATAGTTCTATGAAATCGGCCGAGGAACTTTTGAATTCTTTGGTGAAAAAGTACAAAATAGAGGACATCGGCACGAAGGTCATTTTGAAAAATTCATTGACTACAAGACGATAGACACCAAAATTGTCATTAGTCAAGTACAAAAACTGCAGGTTCTACTTCATGACATTCATGAAAAAAAATAGAGTTGAATGAATCTTTCCAAGTTGTTGCTATCATTGAGAAACTCTCACCTTTATGGAGAGATTTCAAAAACTATCTCAAACACAAATGCATGGAGATGAACTTAGAGGAGTTGATAGTCCATTTGAAGATTAAGGAAAACAATAGAAATATCAAAAGGAAGTCTATTGTTCAACTTGGCGCAAGTTTTGTGAAATCAGGTTCGAGGGTCAATAAAAAGCTTAAAGCCTCGGGTGATACACTGAAAAGAGACAACTCCAAGAATGCCAAGAAGTCCAAAGGCAACTGCTACAATTGTGAAAAAGCAAGACATCGCTCTAACGAATGTCAAAAGCCTAAAACGAACGCACAAGGAAATGTGCTTGAAAGAGACACCCTAGCTAAATGGATACAAGAGATGAATCTTTTTGCGGTTGTTTCTAAATGCAATAATGTTGGTAATCCAAGAGAATGGCTTTTAATGGGAAATTCTCCAAGCTCAAAAGTTGAAGGACAAAGGAATATTACTTTAAAGGTGACTTTTGGTAAAGAGCACATCCTTAACAATGTCCTACATGTACCGAACATTCGCAAGAATCTTGTATCCGAGTCTCTACTTTTTAAAAAATGATTTTAAACTTGTATTTGTATCCACGAAATTTGTACTTACCGATAAGTGTATTTTCTACACTTCTTCATGGCCTTCAATTATAGGATTTTAATTTTTTTAACAAAATATGGCCTAATTTGTGTTTGTGTTTAGTAGGTAAACTCATGATTTGATGAAGAATTGGAAAAAGTGCTAAAAATAGAGTAGAATGGCGAAATCCAAAGTGTGGGGACTAAAGTGCAAATATTCATAGTTGTGATGGAACTTATGGTGAAGATTTGAGAGTGTTAGTGTCAATTGGATGCAATAAGAAGTCAAAAAGGAATGAAATATATCGAAGGATCTTTACAAATCCTTTCCAACCGCACAAAGCATATTATTGATTTTCAACTAGAGTTTGAGACCCATTTTTGAAATAGTAAACATTGAAAATATTCTATTTCTAGAAGAAATGTAATCATTTGAGTTATATTTCTAATACACTTTTAATCACCTCAATCGAATATTGTGATAGAAAGTTACGATGAAAATACTGAAAACTGCGCAAAGACAAAATCATACGAGCGCGAAGGCAACTTCCTTATTTGATTGAAACTATTTTGGAAGGCAATTTAGACGTGAATTTTAACCTAATTTCATCATATAGATGGTGGACAGCCATTGGAGGAGCTCTCTCCCACATCTCAAAAAGAATACGACAAAATTAACATATGTAGATAGAATTAAGAATAATCTTTATCACTTATGCAATCATACAGATAATCTACATTTTAATACATTTCGGTCATATGAATTCGGACTAAGAATATGGTCGAGTCGTGATTAGAATAGACTTAGTTTGTCTTGAAAAAGAGAATTAAATACACTAGCATTATCAATTGCCACAAAAAGCATGAAATTGACTAGATTACGAATTAAGAATTGAAATAAATGGTAATAGAGGATTCAAAATCCAATACAATCATTCACAAATTTGACAAAATATTTTTTTATTGCTTCTTTAGTTTAGAATTAGTATAACTAACAACAAAATCACCTCTTTTGTGTCAAGAACACTAAATTTAGCAGTAACTAGTGACCTAGGAATAAAATTTATTCCTCGTAGGATGATAATTCACAACTTACTTTAGTATTACTTGTCAAGGATTCCATACGTTTACATGTTTCTACGTGATACCTACTAAGAATGAGATGTATGATGGTAAAGGATACCTATGACACATAATGTTCAAAATGAACGTTCTTATAATTGTACTAAAATAAAGCATTATGAATAAAGATTTAAATTCTACTTATATACTTAAGTTGTCTTGTTTATGGAATAATTGATTAGTACATGCAAATTACAAATTTGGTGTGTAATTTTATGAGTCAAAGTTGAATTCCGACGCTTAAATTTGATCCTAATCATAAATGTTAAATTTGTGTTAAGGCAAACTTAGCCAAAACACCTTTCAATTCGGTTTAAAGGAATACAATACCTTAAGAATTAGTTCATAGCGATATTCGTGATTTGAAATTTGTTCAAACTAAAGGTTGAATAAATACTTTATTACTTTAATTGATGATTGTCGAAGTACTGTTATGTATATTTGTTGCGAAGCAAAGATGAAGCCTTAGATGTTTTTAAATATTATAAGATGGAAGTTGTCAATCAACTTGGCAAACGAATAAAGAACATTCATAGTGATTGAAGAAGAGAATATGGGGCACAACGGCACCTTACTCACCTCATTCAAATATATTGTTGAACGAAACAAATCAAAATCTTAAGGATATGATAAGTGCAATATTAATAAGTTCAAGTCTACCCCTGTACTTGTGGGGAAAAGCTATATTTTTTTGCAAATAACATTCTAAAGAAGATACCCTTAAAAAAAAGGGATGGAACTCCATATGAATTATGGAAAGGTTGTTCTCTTTTGTATAAACACTTGAGAGTGTGGAGGTATTTGGCTAAAGCCGAAGTACCAAAGTTGAAACAAGTGAAAATTGGTTCTAAAATAATTGATTTCATATTTATTGGATATTCCAATAATAGCAGCGCATATCATTTTCTTGTTCATAAATTAGATGTTCAAGACGTCATGAAGGCACCATAATAGATTTGACAAATGCATTATTTTCGAAGATATCTTTCCATGCAAAGATAAGAAAAATATAAGTTCGAATAAAAGAACTTACGTAACTACAAATGGTAATTCAAATGGTGAAGAACCAAGGCTTAGAAAAAGGGTTAGAACATATACTTCATTTGGTCCTGATTTTCTAACCTATATGATAGAAAATGATCCAAAGCCTTCAATAAAGCAATGTGTACACCTGAAGCACAAAATTGGAAAAATGATATCAATAATGAGATATATTCTATAATGCAAAACCATATATGAGAGTTGGCTGATTTACCAACCGTAAATAAGCCTTTAGGCTGTAAATAGATTTTCAAGAAGAAATTAAAATCGGATTGATATATTGATAAATATAAAGCTATGATGGTTGTCAAAGGATATAGGCAAAATGAAGGACTTGACTTCTTTGATACCTACTTATTCATGACTAGAATCATTTCGATAAGTTTGCTTATCGCAATTGCTACATTTCACAACCTTGAGATTCATCAAATGGATGTGAAAACGACATTACTAAATGGTGATTTAGAAAAGAAGATATACATGGAGCAACCTGAAGAGTTCATTATTCTTAACCAAAAACAAAATGTTTGTAAACTCGTTAAATATCTATACATGTTTAATCAAGCTCCTAAACAATGGTACCAAAAGTTTGACAAAACAATGTTATCAAACAGTTTTAAAATTAACGAGTGTCACAAGTGTGTATAGATAAAGCATATACCAAAGGCCTATGTAATTGTATGTCTATATGTTGACAACATGTTGATCATGGGTAATAGTTACGAAATAATCATACATACCAAGAAAATGTTGACGAAATATTTTGACATAATAAAAAAATATGTGTGGCTGATGTGATATTAGAGATTAAGAACTCTTAAACATCGGAAGGAATTGTACTTTTCCAATCCCATTATGTTGAGAGTACTTAAGATATTTAATGTACTTGAGGAAAGTCCTACGAAAGCCCTATTGATTTAAATCTACAATTAGTCAAGAATATGGGTGCACCAGTGTCACAACTAATGTATTCACACAAGTTATAGGCATTCTAATGTACATTATGAACTCCACTCGAATAGTAGATTCATGAGTAATCTAATGTATGATTATTGGAAAGCTTCAACAAGGGTTCTTAGGTATTTAAAACATACCTTAACCTTTGGTATTTAAACATATCTTATGTAAATTGGATATCCGACATGAAGGATTCCAATTGGACTAGTGGTTATGTATTTATCATTGGTAGAGCTGCTGTGTTATGAAAATCTACAAAGCAAACTTGTATAGCTTGATCAATGATGGAATCAGAGTTTATTGCTTTGGACAAAATTGGTGAAGAAGCAAAATGGCTTTATAATTTTTTGGAAGGAATTCCATTTTAGCCTAAGCCGGTACCTGTAATAGGTATACATTGTGGTAGTCAATCAGCTATTGAAAGGGCACAAAATAGCATATATAATGGTAAATCTAGACACAATACTATTGTTAGGTATTTAATGTAATTGGCAAATCTATGAACAAAAATGACTAAAGTTGATATGTTGTAAAAAGTCAAGGAGTAGAGTGCAATTAGTGAAAGTTGTGATATTTAGGTCTAAGGTTTGAGAATGGTAAATAAGGAAAAACGGTGTGAAATTTCGCTACACTGTCGTCAAGGCTTGGCTCGAGCATCAAAAACAGAAACTTCATCGTCCACCTGTCGCCTCACATTCGCTCGAGCAACAACCTGTCGCTCAGCCTTTTCTTAAGTGACGTGTCACCCGAGAGTTTTTTAATTCGTTTTTTAAAGGCTTTTTATCCGGCCCATTCACTTCCTAACCTACATATAAATTCAGCACCTATGACTATCGCTCGAGTGATGCCCAGTGCGAAGCAAGTAACAAAGCTTCTACTTTTGGCGCTCAAGCAGCTCTAGTGGTAGGCGAGTGACAAATAGGGTTGCAACCCTTCTTGAAGATTGTTTAATTTTGGGGTGTGTCTTTCCATCAACAACCCCTCACTTCTATAAATTGGACCTCTAGGACATCAATTAGGCATCCCAATTTATATTCTTGAGTGTTGCATAAAAAATTCTAGCCAAAACTCTCCCAACTTTGCATTCAAAATCATTCCTTGTAGAAAAGATAATATGTTCAAGTCCGGTGTTGCCTTATAGTTGGAAGTGTTTCTACTACAAGATGTAATCCGTTGTATCTTGGGAGACAATTGTCGTTACTCTATTAGCATCATTGCGGGGCAAATTTTTCTTAACGAAAGAATGTTTTCACTTGCCTTGGATCCTTTCATTTATTCTTCTTCTTCATTTCTAATTTTGATTTATACCAAGTTTTTACATTGTTTAACTTCGTTCATGCGTTGTTAAACTTGTCGTTTCGATTTCCACATACAAAACAACATTATACCATATCCCTCAACATTTACTTTATTTTATATTGGCTTGGGATTATTAAGTAGATAAAGTGACAAATATCTGTCCTTTTTTATATAGGATCATGAATTGAATACTTATTACAGATTATATTTTCTGAAGAAATCTAGGGAAAACTTCCAAGTAGATTTTCTATTGATTGTGACCTTGAAATCGGAGATTTTACTATTAGGGTCCGTTTGATTGCAAATGTAGAAAATAGGTAGAAAGAAAATGTTTTACTGGGAATTGAATTGCATAGAATTTGTTTTACTGGGAATTGTAATTAATTGTATTTGATTGGTATAATTTTCCACCTGGAAAATGTTGAAAATTTGGTGTCCGTTTGACTTCGTTTTTTATGAAAATTGTCCATTAAAATGATAAATTTTTCTACCATTGCGTC